>KN166604.1:33147-49320 GCA_000757745.1 Steinernema scapterisci | reverse complement strand
CGGTCGTGCTTCCATACAAATGATGTCTAGACCGACCGGTCATCTGCTGTGCGACCGCCACGAATGATCAGTTCCAGACACCGTCAGACCGGAGCCGGCGAGGGTGTCTGGCCAGTGATTTATTTTTTTGGGCTACACTGTACACATTCCAGACGACACAGACACGGATCCAGCAGGTCTCCAGACCTGACTCTAGTCTAGACTTCGAACCCACCTTCGTTTGTTCGAGTGGCGCGGAGCCGTGAAAGCGGTTCCGCTCAACTGTTCCGCGTAGAGCCCGTAAGGACACTGCTGGGGACTGTTCTGGCCCTCCGGCAGTGCGCCCGGGCATCTCGGGTCCTCCGTCGCAAACTCGTTCCCGAACCCGGAGAGATATTGCAGCTGAAATCGGCGGTTTCCCTCCTCCTCTCGCTCCCATCGACTCACCTTTTCGAATGAAGACATCTTCCTACACTCGCTCGCCACTTCTTCGCCGCTTCTTTTTATACTCCGCGGCTCCGAAGTCTCCTCCTCCGCCGACTCCTCGCCCCTTCTATCTCCCGTTTTTGCGTTTCCGCAACTCCGAACGTAAACGAACCATAATTGGGATCGTAAATCTTCTCTCCGCTCTCAAACTTCGCCATTTTCAACATTCGCACCCGATGTGTCCAAAGGTCGATATTTGCATCTCGTGAGCGCGAGCATCTGCAGGGCGAGTAGATCGATTTATCAGCGACGACGACGACACTCTCGCCTTTCGTTGAAATCACGACCAAAAGAAGTCGGCTGATCGAACACGTGCGAATTCTTGCGATGATCAGAGAGCGCCTGCAAAATCAGCGCACCGTACACGTGTAGCTCAAACCGTTCCATTTTATCTTAGTTAATCAAATATCAACAAGAAAACAACAAATAAGCACGATTAAATACGTCCACCGGTTCTCTGGCGACGTCCTTGCCCAGCGTTCCACTGGCCGCGCCTTTCTTGATCCGCGTTGTAGCGGTTGGTTCCTCCTCGGCGATCCTGGAAGTTTCCGCGGCGTCCCTTGTCTTCGCCTTGGCCCTTCATGTAATATCCCGTAGAGTAGTTCTGACGTCCAGATCGTGGTTCAACAATCTGAAACGCTCTAATGAAACCCTGTCTTTCGATATGTTGCACGTACCTGTTCTGTGCTCTCGGCTAGAGCGGACAGTTTCTCACTCAGGTGGAGCGCCAACAGCTGCATACGACTGGGCTCAATGCGATGCATCATCAGGCAGTCGCTGGGCTCATCAAGAGTAGCGCTCAGCTCTTCCTGGATAATCATTTTGCTAATCACGGCGTGAACAGTTTCCTTAGGCAGCGAGAAAAGCTCCTGAAGAGTTTTCAAGGAGACGGTCTGATACACGGTAGAGTACATCAACAGGTAGGTCCGGAGGGTCTCTTCCTTGATGCGATCGACGACCATCTCCTTAACCTTTTCGGAATTGCGGAACAGCTTCCAAACCTAAAAATAACTGATTAAATGTCTTTGAACTGATCAAAACTACCTTAGCGTTCATCTTCTCATTCACGATAAAGTTGACGCACTTTTCCCAGTCACCATTCAGCATAGCCCGGGAAGCGGCCACAACGTGCTCACGGGTGTTCTCAGGTGGGCCAATCAAGGGCGACTTCTCGGAGAACTTGAGCTGGTAATGGAACGATCGTGAAAGGAGACGACGGCGAGTGTCGTACTCGTGGCACGCCAAATTGGGAATCTCCAACAGCATCGAGCAGATGAGGTAGACGCACTCCATCAACTCAATGTTGATGTGCATATGGTAAGGGATCTGGCGAGATCGCTCGATCTTCTCCTGTTCAATGGTCTTTTCACTTTGTCGAGGAGGAATTCCTTGAGCCAAAAGCTCCTTAACACGCTGGGTGTTCTGAATCTCGGAAAGACCCTGGTGAGCCTCCCTGATAAAACCGTGGCGGAAAGCGCACAATCCCAGTTGGCAAATAGTTCGGTTGTAGAGGATCTAAGAGAATAGTTGAATAAAGTCATAAGAAAAAACCAGATACCTGAGTGGAAACATCGGAGTGGTCGACGATGGCTTGAAGATGCGACATCAGCATAAGATCCTTGGCGCGATGCCAGCGGTCATGGAGCGCATGGTGGTAGATCTGGCACAGCATTGCGCGCTGGCGCTCACGCTTGGCCTCAGGAAAAGCGTACACCTTGGTGCACAGCTCTTGCAGAAGGTTCATGGCGGCTTCAGCCTCACCGTTTTCTTCAGGGGCGTACTTATAGTACAAATGCTCAATGCGGAGCATGTAGATCTGCCATTTCTCATCAATCATGAAAGTGCCCTCATTGGCAGGGTTCTCCATAAAGACCTGAGCGGTTTCAATAAGAGAGCACAGCTCACGCTCACCCTTCAGCCTAGAAAAACGTGTATAAAATCATCGGCGTTCATAGTGAAATACTTACACATCAATATACTCGGTGCTGTGACAATCGGCGTTTTGGAAGATCTTGGTTAGTTCAGAGTCCAAACGAAGAACAGTCAACGGCAGGGAACCATGGACGCGGTACTGCTCATCAGGGTTCTGAAATTTGTTGATTAGTTAACAACTACCTCTTAAGCATATTGTCCTACCATAAGGTTTTCGTCCTCCTCGGTGATCTTGATGGAAAGAATAACATTTTTGTTTTCATCCAGCATCTGGAAGAGGCTCTTAATAGCTTCAAAAGTCTTCATCCAAGACTCGAAATCCATGCTGTCACTCATGCGAACGTTCAACTCGAACAGAGCTGAGACGATCGCAAACATAATCTTGGTCAAGATACCGGCTCCAAGCTTATGCTAAAGCAAATAATTAGATTCTCAGTACTTCAAATATTTTTCTCACATCATCGGCGATCTTGAACAGATCTTGGAGTGAACGGACGTGATTCTTGCGGTTAGTAGAAAGACGACCACGAGCCGAAACAATTTCGACAAGCTTCTTGAGGACGACTTCGCCAGTGATTTCCGTCTTGGGATCAAAGAGCTGGCGGTTGCGTTCTTCTTTGGTGGGAACAGGAACCCAGTCGTCCTCGTCGTCGTCGTCCTTCTCGCCCATGGCTTCCTTGCGAGCTTCCTTCTTTCTGCGACGCTCCTTCTTGTCGTCATCGATGTCTCCTCCTTCTTTGAATTCCTTCTTCAGGAAGAAGCGACGAAGATCCTCCATCTTCTTTCCTTCAAGGTCGATGTCAGAATCGGACGACTCAGAGTCGACTTCGTCCGATCCCCACTCATCTTCATCCGACTCCTCGGATTCGCTTTCGCTTCCACTGCTAGCGGAGCTGTCCGAAGCGGGCACGACGGGAACGGCTTCGTCGGCCTATAAGAATTTTCATAAATTTCGTTTAAAAATAAAAAAATAACAACTTACGCTTTCATCGTCGCTCTCGTCTTCCTCGGCAGCAACATTTTCTTCGGCGCTTGAGTAGCCAACTGGATCGGGTCCCTCGCGGTAAGCGGCCAGTTCGCTTTCCATTTCCTTGTTGTACTTGCGAACCTTCTGGCGGAGCGTGGACAGTCCTTTGCTGTTGACCTTCGACATAGTCTTGCGGGCATCCTTGTCGTCCCAGATGTCGTTGATGAAGTCTTCCAACTCAACCAACGCGCGAATGTAGAATCGCGGCGTGGACAAGTTTTGGCGCGTCATGACGCTTTTGGTTTTTTCGTAAACCTTGCAAAGGTTTTCGAAAGCTAAACAAACAATGCATGAGGCTAAACCCAAATAAGTTATGACTTACTGGTCAAGAGCTTCGACATGTCCTTAATTTTCTTCTGGTTCTTGGCTGCTCGGATGAGCTCCTTCAGTTCCTCGAACTTCTTGTCCTTGGCGTTGACGACGACGCGCTTTGGTCCTTCATCGTCACTGTCGCTCGGGTAGGCGAAATCGATGCTGAAACGAGTACATCAGAATGGTCCCTAAGAAAAATAGTCTTACTTGGGTCTACGGACCACCTGCTCCTCGATTTCTTCATTGTCGGACGAATCCGAGCTTGATACAGCTCCTCTGAAGAACTTTGACATATCTGAAGAAAGCAGTGTTTTAATAAACATGTGGTTGACAGGGTTCGAAGCACATGAAATTACTCGATTCAAAATGGAATAGCGAAACTGAACATAAGCATAGTTTACGACGCGGCTAAATTCGTACAATCAAAAATGCTGCACATGAAGACTTTTCTTAAGCGAGCTCTGTCAGCGGAATCGATAGCTCTACATGGGCTCAAAAAAGCCGTACGAGCAATGCTTAGCTTTCGCACCTCGCGCAATGCGTAATCTCCTCTAAAAGCCACGTATTGGATGACAGTGAAACAACGCGGCTAAATTTCGCAATCGGAGCGGCCGGAAACATTCAAATCTCATCATTTGATACGCAGCCCTCAGTTCGCCAGTTCTCGGAATCGCGTGCCTCCACCAAAAATGTTTGTCTTCTTCCTCAATTTCGTCGAAATTTGCATCTCCGTAAAGCGTAAACAGCAATGGAACACGTCACAAACGCACCCGAAACTCGCGGAAAATTCGATTTTTAGGACAGAAAGACCACGACGCTCGCTTCACCGTAGGAAACCTCGCACTGTCGGTTTCGTTTGAGTATAACGAGAGAAATGTTGCGGTGGTCTTCCAGCGAAGACCGCAAGCGTGAAAACAGTTGAAAAGGCTGAAATTATTCGGAAACACTGCTCAAACACAATCAAATGGATTTCTGGGTGTCGGAGGGCAGCTCTGCCCGGAAAGGATTCTAACGCGCACACGTGAAACGTAAATAGAGCCGACGACAGCGACCGACCAACCGCATGCGGCAGAAGGAAATGGAGGAAATGAGTTCAGTTACAGACAAAACAGTCTTAAACGTTTGTCGCATCGAGACCACAAATGATTCGTTTATTGGTAAACGTTGCACGTTCGGATCGGATCACAGTTTCCAAATTAAGATCGTGGATTCAGAGAATCAATGGGGATCCCAAGGAGTCCTAAGAATCGTGTTTGAAGCGCTGTAGGTGAACGAGGACAGTGCGACTCCCGTTATCACCAAAAAGTGTTGAGAATTGTCGAACTCACTTTCTACCTCTATGTCACCTTCTTGAAGTTGTTAAGCAAAGTAGAATTCGAAACAACTTCATTGTTCAAGGGTGCCTTTTTTACAATTCCATAGAAATCTAATGGCAGAATTAAGACGACAGGACTGGCCTCTAGCGACTTTGGACGCTTTGTTGCGTCTCTGGAGAGTAGTTAACTCGGATGAGTTTTCACGCAGCGGCACTCCTTCTTTGCCGGTTTCTATTCAATGACACACATCGGGATGAGTGGTCCCAAAGAGCAGTCGGAGGAGAACCAAACCACATTGGTCTTGACCGCGGTGAGCAAAGAGATTCAAATGCTACAAGTTCACAAGAACCGCGGCTATTTCTTATGCAAGACCCGACAAGGAAGGAAAGCTGCACTTCAAAGGATGTCTTTGTGAATCAGCCCCGCTAACATTACTCGCGTGAGTGTTTGGACGCGCAGTCTGGTGCTTTTCCTAGAGGTTTTCATGGGCAAAAGTTCTTTGATCCCACCTTCCAAACTCGTCCGCTGCTGACACCTTTGCAACGCCTCCGATTTCGGATTTATAACGCGATGCATTTGCAATCCTTTTAAAACCGTTTTAGCACAAATGGCCCGCTTACATCCATAAAATCTGTAGGATTTGAGGAGGTTTATTGTGTCTACGGTCGGGCTGCCTTCGTTCTTGTTACGTAGTTCCATTTGTTCCACAGAAGTGATTCATGTTCTCCCTGGAGCCCTTTCGCAACTCTTGAAGCCGTTTTTCGACTGTTTCTCCCCACGCTGCATTCTTCCTTCTATAAATAAGCAGCATAGCAGATTTATGCTCCACTTGTGAATTCTGCGGTGATGTGGATCCGGTGGATGTTCACTCTACGCTCCCAAGATTCGCCTTCCTCTTGCTTCTTCACTTCAACCAACGACTCGAATCAAGATTACTTCCTTCAAATCGAAAAGTTGCGTCAATTCACAGCCACGGCCTTCGACGTTCCGTTCGTCGTTCACTTCTTCTGTCCGTTCTCCCATTCTCCTCTCCTCCGAGCCACACCTTTTACACCTCTCACACCTCAAAAAGCGCTAAATCGACCCGAAAACTCCTCGGACAACTGTCTTCCACTCATGTCATCTCGTTTATTGTTTGCTTTCGCCTCCAATTGACACTTCGCGCGACATCTGTTGGAAACAAAGCCCCGACTCCCTCGGGCATAATCGTTTTCGGTTCACCGCTGCAGCCCGCTTGTTTGTCTCCTCCTCCTCGAGCAGCAGCAGCACTAGATAGCAGAAACCGCGCCTCCATAAATCGCAGCTGTTCTAACCGAATATAATTTGCATCTCGAACCGCCTCAGCCCGTAAAAGGTCTTCTTTTGTGAACCTTCACCCTGTTGTTCTGCGCTTTGTTGTTCCCCAGAGCCCTCAATGCGCCTCCCGACGACGACGGTTCCACACAGCCTCCCGCAACCGGTTGCCCGAATTCGGGAATCTCCAGCCCCAGGCTCCGCTGGGTCAATACCGGTTCTGCGCCCCTTTCGCCCCACGTCCACCGGCGCGATGACAAAAACGCGCGTCTCGCTTTTGAATACCGCATTCAAGAAGATGAACCCTTCGCTTCCTCGCCCGCATTCGATTCTTCGCTGTTTACGGAGCGTTCCGAGTAAATATTTTCCTCCAGAACCCCGACGACTCTTCTTTGGGCTGTTGTGTAATTAGAGTTGGGACGGCTTGGGAGTTTGGGTTTGGTCTGTTGGTTCGACGTCGAAGGATAACTTCCGCGCTTCGTGTTTTTAGGTGTTTGTGCTTAAGATCAGCTCGGCCCGACGCTTCGCGATCAGCGCTTCTGCACTTTCGGGCTTAACGCGGAAATGGCATCTTTACGAGCGCACAAAAGGAAACAGGAATCGGCTAATTTATGCGCGTGGGAATACACAAAAGAGGTTTTGACATCTTTCGAAAGAACGACAGGTTCCGCCTACCTGTGGAACGCCGAATCCTTGTTTGGCAGATTAATTTTGACTTTTTGAGGCGATGATGGTAGGTGGATTAGCTTTTTGTCCTTGAAAACGCTAGAACGTGTTGTTGCGGTTACAAACTGAGCAGGTTTAGGGCTTCTGATCTAGTACGTTGAGGGAGGGAAAGTTTTCTTTCATGACGTGCTTGCGGGTTTATTCTCGTAAAGACAGATTCCTATTTGCTGGAGTTTGCCGCGGAAGATTAATCGGCGTTCTTGTTTACCTTTTGCAGATTCTCCTCTGCGCCGTCCTTCTAATAAACTCTTATCTATAATTGGAACTGCTTTATTTGCAGCTGCCAAGACGAAAAGCTTTCGGGTTTTCTTCGCATGTCTTGCTCACAAACTTGCCAATGGTCCAAACCATTCAACCCTCCTCCGGCATGCTCAAGCCCGATATTCTTTTTTCCTCGTTTCACTGTTGAATTTCGTTTTCACCTTGTTTGTCTTCGTTTTTCTGTTTGTTCTCCCATGCCGCCATTCCGTCCGCTTTCCTTTACAGCCCAACCAGTCACATCAATTTTACAGCGATTCACCAAAATGTTTATGACCACGTTTCCGAATTCCGGCGGTTTCTAGGGTTACTGTGCATTGAACGGCGACTGCAAACCCAAACACTCTCTCTCGTTTGTTTATCTCGGCGAACATCTCGTCCAATATCTGCCTCGGCCACTCGCGATCTCCAGATCTTCTTCTTCCTTCTTGGCGCCGAGATTCTTGTCCGGCTGCTGGTACAACTACTCTATTGATCGACTGCCGCGTGGCTGCGCGACAATCTATGTCGCCAGCACCGCTTTGATCACTGCGAGCACCCACCGCGGCCAGCGCACCCAGTAGTCATAAGTGTCGAGAAACGATAGTTTTCGCCGCCGTTCGCGTTGCCCGAACTTCTGTGTTCATCTGATTCCCCGGCGCACCGAAATTCGCCCCAACGACTCCGCTCGTCAAACCCTTAATTGGCATGTCTTCATGTTTCCTAATCCGAGTTCATGAGTCGTGCGAAGAAGGTGGAAATGACGCTCGGAAGACGACACAATGGGTTGAAAGTGGGGCAAACGGGGAAAGTTCTTCTTTCTTCGTATCGTTTCCCTCCCTCTTCGGAAACGTCGTCTTCCCGGATCTATTTCCAGCTTCTTCTATTTGCATCTCGCTATAAGATCTCCTTGCTTTTTCGGGAAATGCCATAAAATGAGTCACCTTTAGATCGACGTCTTTAGTCGCTCGCCCATTCGCCTCAAATTGAAACCAAAGGACACCGTTTTCTGCTTCCTGCCATATGCCTCTTTTTCGGTCTTTCCTGGTGACGTTGACCGGCCGGCCGGCCGCCAGGCAGAATCTTCGCCGAATCAAACACGTCTTCCATTGCGCGAACGGCGTCGTCCTCACTCATCTCCTCAGGGGACTTTTCGCCGCGCCGACTTGATAAAGGCGTGCAGCAGCAGTTCGTGATAAGCAAATCGCGTTTAAGTGTTTGTCCGCAAACAACAAACGCGTTGTGTTCATGACTCGCTTGTCCGGAGCAGTCACTGCCTATAGACTTTGTTTCCCAGCCCGAGCCGATTCTCGGAGTTGACTGCGAAGGGTGGGTGCGCATGAAGGTCACTGTTAGCCAAAAACGGACCACCGCGCGCATTTACGAGGATTCCCGGGCAAAAACTTCGCCCATCTCAAGGTTGCTTCCGCGGGACGCGGTGGACGCCTGGCGACAGGCGACTAAACGCGAGTGTGTGACTCCCGTGCGGCTAATGATCTCCAGTATATCCCCGTCGTGTTATTGAAGCGTGAGTCTCGCCGGCCGTGGCATGTTTGCAGCTGATGACCACGGCGCGCCTCGTTCCGCGCTTATAAAATATTCAGTTTTTGTTGATTTGCTCCACTTTCAGGCGGGTGTGGATCGGTCGACTAGGCGCTCCACTTCATCTCCTCTCTGCTCCGGCCGCCTGCTCCTCCTCGGACTGCAGCTGCTCCGATCGCCCGACCGACCCGCAGATGCCCAGAAGACGCAGCTGATTGCCCCGAGTCTAAAACATTCCTCGCTAGACGGACACCATGAACAGCTGTCTAGACAGGATACGATGGTCTGCAGCGACGACGCTCTTCTGTCTGCTTTTGGCCGCTCCGCTGCTCGTCGCCGCCGTGGAGCACGATTCGCTGCTCCTTGCTGAGGATGCTGATCATCACACGGTCGTCCGCCTCCACAAGCGGGACGACGAACTGGCCAGGAAGATCGCCGCGGACCATAAAATGGTCGTTAGGGTGAGTTTTGTGAATTTAAGAATTAGTGAGCATAACGTTTGTTCAGGGTGCTCCCTTCATGGACTCCTACTACCACCTTGAACATGCGGACCCGGAAACCACGCGAAGACAGAAGCGATCGACCCTGCGCAGTTTGGACGACCATCCTTACGTCGCCGAAACATTCAAGTCCACGGTGAGAAGACGATCGAAGCGCGACTACGTAGCGCCGGATTTGGAGCCGAGGCCGCGTCGAGAGGAGCAAAGGCGCAAAAGACAAGTTTCAAATTTGCCGATTCCCAAGTTGCCGTTCCCGGACCCGCTCTACAACGACCAATGGTACCTGGTGAGTCATCTTGATTTCTCTTCTTGGAGAATTCCTGTTTTGAACAAATAAGTCCGGGGTCCTTTGGAATTGAGCACTCGATCTTTTCAACGTTTCCTTTGTGTATTCTGATATAACTGCTTCCAGATTGGCGGCGCCGTGGGGGGCTATGACATGAACGTCCGCGAGGCGTGGCTCCTCGGATATGCGGGCCGCAACGTCTCCATCTCCATCCTGGACGACGGAATCCAGCGAGACCACCCCGACATCGCAGAGAACTACGATCCCGCAGCCTCCTCCGACATCAACGACGACGATGACGATCCGACGCCCCAAAACAACGGCGACAACAAGTAAGTTGGTTGAGTGGCCGGAAGAACTCTGCGTGGTGATGTGGAACGACGCCGCGCACTTAGTCATCGTTCCGCGTAGCTTAGGAAACCTGTTTGCATATTACATCGCTGAAGTGGTGATAAGCGTTTAAAATTTTGTAGATGGTTTTTGGTGAATCTGTTCTTTGGATTTACCAAACAGGTTTCTGACCTAATTTCGGATTTCAGGCACGGAACGAGATGCGCAGGAGAAGTCGGGGCGCTTGCCGGAAACAATCAATGCGGAGTCGGAGTCGCCTTCAAGTGCCTCATTGGAGGAGTTCGGATGCTCGACGGCCCCGTGAGTGATGCCGTGGAGGCGAGATCGCTCGCTCTGAACCAACAGCACATCGACATCTACTCGGCCAGCTGGGGACCCGAAGACGACGGCAAGACATTCGACGGACCTGGACCCCTCGCTCGAGAGGCCTTCTACCGAGGAATCAAGCAAGGCCGAGGTGGCAAAGGAAACATCTTCGTTTGGGCCTCAGGGAACGGAGGATCCCGGCAGGACAGTTGCTCTGCCGACGGCTACACCACCTCGATCTACACGCTCTCGATCTCGTCGGCCACCTTCGACAACCACCGTCCATGGTACCTCGAAGAGTGTCCCTCCACCATCGCCACCACCTACAGTAGCGCCAACATTAATCAGCCGGCTATCGTCACCGTCGACGTTCCAAGCGGATGCACGAAGACTCACACCGGAACAAGCGCGAGCGCTCCTCTGGCCGCCGGAATCATCGCTTTGGCCCTCGAAGCCAAGTAAGATTTCCTTTTTTGTATGCATTCAAAGTCCTGTTTATTTAGTCCTAGTTTGACCTGGCGTGATATGCAGCACCTGGTTCTACGAACGGCGAACCCCATGCCGCTGCTCAACAACCCTGGATGGTCCATCAATGGCGTCGGACGACGAATCAGCAACAAGTTCGGGTACGGTCTTATGGACGGCGGAGCTCTCGTCAAGCTAGCTCGTGTGTGGGAAACGGTCCCAGAGCAGCACCTCTGCACCTATGAATACAAGTTGAGCGACCCAAGGTGAGTACTGCCTCGGCGGAGGATGTGAACAGAGATTGCTGCAGCCCTCGACCTCTCACCGGACGCTTCTCCTTCAACTACACGCTGGACGTTAACGGATGCAACGGACAGGCTCCCGTTCTCTACCTCGAGCACGTTCAAGTGGTCGCCACCGTCCGCTACGGGAAACGAGGAGACCTCCGCCTCACTCTTATTTCCCCCAAAGGAACCAAGTCGGTTCTGCTCCCAGAACGTCCCCAGGACTTCAACAGCAACGGGTTCCACAAGTGGCCTTTCCTCTCGGTGCAGATGTGGGGCGAAGACCCACGAGGCACTTGGACTCTGATCGCCGAGTCGGTCACCAACAACCGCAACGTCGGAGGTATGTTTCGAAAAGCCCGGCGCCCCTCTGATGTTGCTGTAATGTTAGGAACATTCCACGATTGGTCGCTTCTTCTCTACGGAACTGATTCTCCTGCTCAGAGCACCGATCCCAAATACGATCCTCTGAAGCCTTCGAAAACGGAGACCTCCTTCCTGAGCCGAGCCACGGATCAGCTCACGTCACAGGTTCGTCCTTACCAACATCGTCAAAGTAACAGGAACCGCTTCGACGGTCACTTACACTCGCCTGTCGCTGCTGACCGATCTTTCCATAGAAACAGGGGTCAGGGGGTTTCAGGACAGTCCAGCCCGGGGTTCGGCTGGCGGAACACCGTCGTCAACGGGGACACCGATCGACATTTCCACCACCAGCGCCAGCCTGTCTACTCCAATCGTGGCTACAACCACGGTCATTCTAATTACCGTTCTGCACCAGCTAACTAAACTAATATTATCTGTTGTATCTAGTGAGTTTTCCACTTTGTGTGTTTCTGTGTCCACTTAACTTCCGTTCTTACCGGCGAACTTCGCCCAAAGGATTTGCCGATTCGTCTTTCTAACGTCACTTCGCCCCTCCCTTCACTGCTCAACCCACTTTCCTCTCCATATCTAGTCGACTTCATTTTCCTGTTTCCACAGGTAGAGGACTTCTGGAAGGACGAGCAAGAAGATTCCATGATGGGAACCAATGGCGACCAGTTCTGGCGATTTGACCAAGAACTGGGCAGCTGGTCTTGGTGGCGTAGCTAATCCGGGACTCTCCCCGTCACGTTCCTTGTCTTCTTCCTCCTATTCCACGGCCTTTTCTGCATGCGATCCCCGGCTTCCGTGATGTCCAACGGTGTGTTGTGATGGCCCCCTGTGGCTTGGCACTTTCCCTCCTTCCCACTCCCTCCCTCCCTACAGCTTATCTTCTCCCCTAGCGTGTTCCTCTTTCTGCAGATTTCCGTGACGACGCTCCTCATCGGGCTGCAGTTCGTCGCCGTCTTCGTCGTCCTCTCGGCCGCTTGCGTCCTCTGCTGCAAGATGAGGATCTGCCGGCGCTCCTTCTCGATGCCCCCTGAGTCGCAGATCTTTCCAGCGTCCGCCTTGGCTACCGATTCGGTGGCCCCTCCGAAGTCGGAGCCTTCAAAGAAGTCTAAATCTACGAAGGCGGAGAAGAGAAATGGGAAGTCTCCTTCTCCGGGCACCGCCGAGCAATCTGTGTAATTGTCCTTCTCCTTGTTTTCGTTTGTTTCTGCCACCTAATACGTGTATCGAAGTCTCAGCGGATGCCTTGTTCTTTTTTTTTGCGTCCCGGCTCCTCCGTTTGTTCCTTGTTTGGTGTGAGAGTGCCGTCTCGACTCATACTCCTTGCCCAGCACTGATCTAATCCTCCTCCTCCCTCTGCGCTTCGTCCTCTTCTCCTCTCCTCCTTTCCTCCTTCCCTGTGTGCCGATATTTCTGAATCGTCCGTTTGTCGTTCCAGATGAGTAGCCATCATCCGGGAGGGCCTCCCTCGCCAGGCCACCATTCCACCATCGGATTCCTAGAAAGAATCATCCAGCTTGTTCGGCCTTTCTCCGACCGATCCGGCGGCTAAGCGTTCTCCTCTCCTCCCTTATTGTGATAACTCCACGTCGTTTCTAGTCCCCTCGTACTCTCCATCCCCAACGGGCCCCTCTTCGTATCCAGAATTCACTTACTTTTGTAGATTTCTATGATTTGTAAATAATCCTCGAGACCGATTGTATTTATCCTCGCCATCCAGAGCCTTGTTAGTGATTGCTCAGCGTTGTTGTGATCCGTAATAAATCGACTTCGATCTGATATACTACAAGCCGCGCGTGTTCTGTATCCATCTTTCGCTGTTTTCTGACTTTGTGGGAGACTCGGAGTAGTATATCGGATCGTGAGTCGATTGCATGAATCTCGGCCGCTTGTGTTTATGGCTGGTGTCGGTGGTGGTTTAAGATTCCTGGTTACGGTACTGCATTTCAGAGGAAATTTTAGAGGGACACAATAAACGAAGAATGGCATTGAGGGCGGAACTAAGAAATGTGCAATTTTAGAGCGAGGAACCTCCACAGACGGTTTCCATCGGCGATCTTCGCACAGTTCCCAACTGCCATCCCGAGTGTCAGGGCTGCAGCGAGCCTTTATCGGCGACCTCGTGCTTCTCCTGCAAGCACTTCACCCAAACTCTCCGGAACAGAGCCGGATTCAGGTAGCGTTGAAGGAGAGATGGCGAATACCGTAATCCTTTCTCGTTTAGATGTGTGGAGCGGTGTGGCGACGGATTCTACCAAGACGGGGACAAGTGCAAGGTCTGTAGCGCCCACTGCAAGACCTGCACCAAGGCCGAAGTGTGCCAAACGTGTCCCGGCGCGCAGCTTCTCATAGATGTCGACCATTACGGACATTTCGACCACGGCCAATGCGTCGAAAAATGTCCTTCGGGGTTGATCGCCGACTGTGAGTCGCTTAGAATTTCCCGAAATAATCTTGATCCATTCGATTCCAGATGACTCGAACCTAATCCAAGCGCGCTGCGTCTTGAAAAAGAATCCTTGCGCCAGCGGGTACTACGAACTCCCCAACGGGAACTGTGTCGACTGCGACGTCGCCTGCAAGTCCTGCCATGGGGCCGGGGCGCTCCAATGCGACGAGTGTTCCACGGGCTACAGTAACCACTCCATTGGATATTGCAGGCCGTGTTGTGCCCAGGGAGAGAACCCCTCAGATCACCACTGCGGTAGCCCTTTTAGCATACGCACTGGTTTTCAATTCCGCGTTTTTAGAAGACTGCTCTCCCGAGGCTCTGGCGAAATCTGTGCACAGGATTTCATCCTCCTCGGACTCGGGCTCCATGATCCAATCCTTTGTGGTCACCATCGGGATCGTTTTCGTTGCCGGCTGCGTCTTCGGCTTCTTCCTCATGATGCTACGGGACAACGGCTGCTTCGGCGGAGGCGACTCGCGTAGCAATATCGAGTAGGTTTCTCGTACTTCCTACCGTATCCCCATCCCTCGTTCCAGCTACACGCCGCTGCCAAACTACTCAGGGGACAAGATGTCGACCTACGTTGATGACTCGGATTCTTCCGACCTCGACGACGAAATCTTCAACGGGATAAAGATCGACGCCGCTACGGCGACCGCGTCGGTCGAGAAGCAAACGGAATAGAAACGGGACCGGTTATGTAAATAATTCTGGAGCCGCTATGAGCGACTAACTTATTGTTGTGTTTCCATGTGATCGTATTTGATTCCCTCCCCCTCGATTGTGATAGTTGCCTTATCCTCCTTTACATGGGTATTTGAGAGTTTCTAACATAATATATTGTTGATGAGTATCGTATTGTATCGCTCACAATTATCGCTCATAATTCATACACACGTTTATGCTGCGTAAAGCTCGCCGATAGTTTCGTCCGCAGGATTGACGAATCCTTGAATCCAAGGATGACGCAGCACCTTCTCCAAAGGAAGGCGATCGGCAGGACGTCTCTTCAGCAGCTTAGTAACGAGATCCTGGGCTTCGGGCGAAACATGGCCAGGGAAAGAAAAGTCGACTTGAGTGATGAGCTTGTAAGTGGTTTGACTGGAGTCGCTTTCGAAGGGCGGATGGCCGCAAAGGAATTCATAACAGAGGACGCCTAGAGACCAAAGGTCGACCTGAAACAAAAGCGATGAATTTACATTAAGATATTTTTATTCTCACCTTTTCATCATGTTCGTGGCGGAGGATCATTTCAGGCGGCAAATAATCGAGAGTTCCACACATCGTTCCCCGCCTAAAATTCAACGAAAACGTGGAAAAGGATAAGAAACTCCATACCTCTTATTAGGTGCATGCACGGACCAGCCGAAATCAGCAATCTTCAGATCGCCGTTCACAGAGAGAAGCAGATTCTCCGGTTTGATATCTCTACAATTAATTTCGCTGAGTACATGAAACAAAGTGATTCAAATCACCTGTGAATAACCTTCTTTAGATGGCAATATGCTAGAGCGTCAGTCATTTGGAACATTAGCTAAACGAGTTCATTAAAAAAGATAATCATGCTAATAAAGTTACTCTAGCCGCCCGTTCCTCGGTAAATCTGCCGGCCTTCTGCAGCTCTTTGTAGAGTTCGCCTCTTGCGGCATATTCCAAAATCAGGTAAATCTTCTTCTCGTCGTGGAAGTAGTGGTACATCCGCAAAACGTTCGGATGACGCAAATGTCCCTGGATTTCGATTTCGCGCCGGAGCTGAATTTCAACACCACCCTTTACGAGCTGTGACTTGAAGAGAATCTACAAAAACGTATATAAGGCATATGAATCTAACGGTAAAATAAATGTATACCTTCAACGCCACGATGAATTTTTCCTTCTTCGTTCGGGCAAGGTACACATTTCCGAACTTTCCCTTTCCCAAAGGCCGTCCGATTTCGAAGTCGTCTATGCTCCAATCTGTTTCCCCGGAAAAGTTCGGAACCCTGCAATGCTAAAATAAATAAACCAAAGATTTTCAGAATTGTTCTCACCGATTTTCGGTCCCGTTTGTCTGCATATTCAGCGACGGGAAGAGGGCAGCCACTGCCTAAAATTGCAAAAGATCAGCTTGCTTTGAGCCATCCGAGTAGAATCAGTATTAAATCACGAAGAGATATAATAGATCTCACCTACGATAAAAACGCGTTCTTGCGGCCCTCCTTCGGATCGAAGAAGTGCCTGTGGAGGTCAGTTAGGCCGGACGGCGTTTCCGCAGTCGACCGTCGCGAAGCAGAAATCCGAAAAAACGGCGATATTTGAAAGGGG
>KN166604.1:4079-16189 GCA_000757745.1 Steinernema scapterisci | reverse complement strand
AAAAAAACTTTTGAAGAAATCATTATTCTCGGCCACTTACACAAAAAGCTTTATAAGCGAATCAAACGCCGAAAAGTAGTGATTCAAGGTGTGGATCACATGCGTCACTGCCATGCTGGGTCCATGCCAACTCCCTCCGGAGAAAAACACAAGACTGTCGTGAGTCACATTCTGAAATTGCCTCACTGATCCAGAAATTACTAAATATAATCGGACTTACCCAAGCAAGCACCTTGATTTGAATCTCCGAAGCCGAACGCAGCTTCTCCAAACGGCTTAAATTCTCGTCTTCGGGTTTCCGAACCGAGTACACACCTTCCCGTTTCTCCTCGTCCAATGTAACTGGCTCAAGAAGGTTTCGGTCGTACAGATTTATGAATTCCCGCAACTGTTTCGCCTCACGCAAAGGCTCCTGGAGAACGTAGAAGGCTTCCTGTCTTGAGTCCACAATTAACACTGCATCTTCGTTCTTCTTGAGCCCCAGTTTCAAGTACAAGTAATTCGACCTATCCACAGCCACGAAATTCAGCGTTCTATTACTTGAACACCGGTCAAGAACAACATTTCCGTCTTCTGGGATGCGCTCCGAGGGCCACTTCGTTATCTGTGACCACTCACAAAAAACTTTTTGGCTAGCTGATAGATTCCAGGCAGTTTTCTGATGCCTCCTTCGTCGGCGCCCATTGCGACAACAGAACTCCCGGAGATTATCTGGAAAGCAGAGGAGTTGGCAAACTTTCAAATTCAATACCGTACCCAAACTGGTCGAATTCGCAATCGAAGGACAGACCTGAAAACGCGATGGATTGGCAGAAATGCAAGATTCCTCTTCTCCATCGCAGCTGTTCTGCTTACAAAATTCAAGATCTTCGACAAGCAGTTCACAGCACCGTTCCACCTAAATAGTGTCAAAAGTTAAACTAAACAAAGTCCGAAAATCCCAAACCTCGCGAACGCTCACAGTATCCCGATTGCAAGTCTTCTTCATTTCGTCCACTTCTTCGTTAATTCTTGCCACTCGGGCTTTCCAGAACTCGAGCTGCTCTTGGATTGAAGCTCCATCAGAACCATTCAAACAGTTTTTCGCTTCCAGAGCCACTTGCTTAAGGATAGAATAGGACGACCCGGTGAAGAACTTGGATCGTGGAGAGGTCATAAGGACAACCGAGGTTCCGTTCGCTAATTCTTCATGAAGTTTCGCCGATTTCCCAACCAATTCAAGCTCTAAAAATGGATTTGAATCTTATCGGGAACTTGAATAAAGCTCACCTGAGAAGCTGATCCACTTAACAACTGGTGCGTTAAACTTCGAACTCAGCACCCAAGAAGCGATGGGTTGGGGTCTGCGTTCGGCGTTGCTGGGATACTCGTGAAACATGATTCCGTCTTCTAAATGGAATACGCGAATCGCTCCTGAACGAGATATTCCGAGTTTGTTTGCCAATGTTTCGTTTGTAACGACTGCAAACTGGACGTTTTGGATTTGTTCGCCGTACTGAGCAAGCGTGATCGCAGATGCGATGAAAGTCGTATACCCGTCAGGAGCTTTTCCTGGATGAAGAACCTACACAATTCCGTTATGATCAATAACTCGCAAAGAATCTATAAACAAACCTTGAAGTCGAAAAACCCGATAACACAGCGATCATAGTGAAAGAGAATTCTTTCGAATTGATCATACGATTGGATGCGAGTCGCAGGATGGAGCATGTGATAAACCCAACGGAATAGGTTCTCTTCCGTGGGCGCGTCTTGGTACAAAACTGTCATTTTTCCCACATTTGCCACGATAATCGGGAAAGAAAACAGTTTGAAACTCTTTTTGCATTCCCCGTCGTTGGCGGCACAATTCACGGCTGAAAATTGGACCTAAAATGATATATAGTTGAAACATTAAAATACTAAAAGTGAAACTTACTGTCTTGTGATGCCTGAATCTCTTTCCTACCCGCGAGTAAACTTCCTTCATCTCCATGGAATGCAAACTCCAGGGAGCGTAGTAGAATAAAATACTGACTTCGGCGTTTCTTAACAAAACATCGGCCGCAGCTCCGTTTCCAGTAAAAAAGTCCAAAGTTGTTTGGTCATTGAAGAACGGAACTGGAGCGGCTTGTTTCAGCGTTGCAAGGCGACCTTCTCCATATCTGAAAAGTGTGGAAATAAGGAATTGAAAGAATCATGAGCTTACAGGGCATGGCGAACGACGGTTTGAATGATCGTCAAAACGAGAATGAGGAGGCATGCACGAGGCATGTCCACATTCAAGAGCCACGAGCGGCACTTTTCGAAGAGTTTCTCTTCTTGTAAATCTGTAAACAAACAAATATTCATTTAAACGATTGACGCGGATTCAAATAAAAATTATTATCACTTTTAAAGAAAAAGTGTGCAATAAAAGCACGGACCTTTAAAAACGTCCGAATCTCCCTCTGACGACGTTGAAGTCCTCCGGGAAGATCTGGCTTCTAGATCCTGAGCAGCGGCCGCTAAATCAAAGGCCGCGTCGAGTTCTCCTAGAACAATCTGGTGGTCAACGAATCTTTCCACGAATCTCCGAGTCGGTTTGTCGACTTGATCTGCATCAATATTCGACTTCTCCACATCGGACATTTCAGGCTTCGCTGGGTCGAAGGCACGTCGGCTGAGGCGAGGATTGCGGCGATCTTCTCACGATGGCATCAGCGGAGGATTCGTAAGAAGCGAAGCAGTGGACGACACAGAAGCAGCGGGATAGGGCGGCAGGAGGAACAGGGGAGAGACCGGAAAGGAAAACAAGTTTACGAGCAGCGGAAACAACAAAAAAGGTGCGGATTCGCGGAAAACGGAGGCTTCGGAGATCGGCCGAGGCGCTGGAATCTATGGAATTGTGACACGAAGCAACTGTTTATGGAAAAGAGCTCCTGTAACGAGGTGCCTGAGCGCGTTCGGGAGAGCTACGATTGTTTCGACAGGCGATTGGAGTGCCAATCGAAGTTCTGTTGTCGTTCGGCGGAGAATCGAGAGATTCGGAGATTCATTATAGGCGCTTTTCAGGCGATGCTGCGGAACCTGGTGAAGAACGTGGCAGCAGCCACCCGATCTGGAATCGTCGTCAGGGCCAGCTCGACCACCGCCGCCCAGCAGCAGCCCAAGAAAGGTACGTTCTTGTTTTGTGGTTTCTAATGAATGGAACCGGCATGGTCTTTTTGGGGGAAGGAAGGAACTTTCTTCTTTCATAGGGATTCGATTTTAGCATGCCAAAGGAGAAAGAATTTCAATTTGAGTTTGTTGAGTCCAATTTGTTGCTGTCTTTTCGGTGCTTCTTGGCTCCAATTCACATATTCTTGTTCAGAAACCATCTGGAAGATCGACGAGAAGAAAGTTGAACGCCTCGCCAACTTCGGCCGCTACGCCGCCGAATGTCTTCCGAAATTCATCGAGCAAGTTCAGGTGACGTTTTAGATAAATAAACGTTCTCATTCAAATCTCTCATTTTAGTTCGCGGGAGGTGACGAACTCGAGCTACTTATCCACCCCTCCGGAGTCGTGCCCGTGCTGTCCTTCCTGAAGGGGAACCACTCCGCGCAGTTCACGAACCTCATCTTCATCTGCGGAGTCGACGTCCCCACGCGTCAGAACCGCTTCGAGGTCGTGTACGCTCTCCTCTCGACCCGCTTCAATGCCCGTGTTCGCGTCCGCACCTACACCGACGAAATCGCGCCTTTGGAATCCGCAACCTCCGTTTTCAAGGGAGCCGAATGGTACGAGCGCGAAGTGTACGACATGTATGGCGTGTGGTTCAACAACCACCCCGATCTTCGCCGCATCCTCACCGACTACGGCTTCGAGGGACATCCTTTCCGCAAGGACTTCCCACTCTCTGGATACAACGAGGTAAGCATTGTGTTCCACGACTTTGTAGAGAACTCCAAGTTCAGGTCCGCTACGATCCCGAACTTAAGCGCATCGTTTACGAACCCACCGAACTGGCCCAAGAATTCCGCAAGTTTGATTTGGACACCCCGTGGGAGACCTTCCCCGCTTTCCGCGAAGCCTCGATCACGTCCGGATACAAGAAGGTCGAATTGAAATCCGAATCGAAGGAGGCGAAAGCGTAGATTTTAAAATGTTTGCTAGGTTCGATTAAAGGGAACGTTTATTATTGTGTTTAGAAGTTGTAAGTGAAATGTGCCTAAGATAAGTAGGCTTGTAAAATTACAAAGCGACTAGTAGATACATGATATGAAAAATTAATCATCCTCTGGATGGGGTTCGCGTACGCCTTCGCTATGAAGCTTTCGTCCAGCCAGTTCCAGGATGGCCTTGGCTCCCGGGTCCTGGTCAATGACCGATTTCTCGGTAACGATGATTTCGTCGCCGTTTTCGTCGTATTTCTTGAAGTTTGGCTTTTCCCCGGTTCTCCAGATCTCGATCCGTTTAGGACGGAATTCGTTCGATCCTGCTAGGTGGCACTTTTCGAAGGTGCTCACATTAGCTCCACTGATTCCAATATTGTCTTCTTCGCGAATGAAGAGCGACCAGTACGTATCACGGCCTCCGATTCCCTGAAATTGAATGTTAGCAGCATGAGATTTCGTTCGTTGCGCTGCGCCGGCAGAGAAGTCTACATAAACAGTTTGGGGCCATTACTCTAATCGCCAGTTTTCGCATACGGTCATTTGTTAAGGCCGGCTGTGGATCCGCTCAAAAACCCACATACCGCGAGCATATTCTCGAGATTCAAAAGTGCTCAGCGTAACGTTGTTAGCTCTCTTTCGCTTTCATGAGAACCCACCTATAAAAATGTCTTACCATGCCGTTAGGAAGCGTAAGTTGATTAAAATTCAAGTACGCGTAGTTGTCGTTAAAACCCGTCGCTTCGTAAATCTCCATTGAAGAACCGCCTCCCTGGAACAAGAAGCAGCATCCGTTTCCCGTATAAGTCGGTCCGACGACAAATCCTGCGCTTGCGAAACCGCCGAAAACCCGTCCTTCCTCGGTTTCAATTATCAGAAGACAAGGTCCCTGGCCATTGACCAGGGTGCACATTTTGGAGAAACTCGATCCGTGAAGGGTACTGTAGAAATGAGAAATTATTTGGATACCATCGAGTTTCTAACCTGGAAAATAGAAGTTCCCACTTGTGTCGAAGATCGCGGGGCAAGTTGAAGTTGACTAGGAAGACTTCGGCATTCGAGAGGAGAGAGTTCCTGGCTCCGACGAATTGCGGCATAAGCGTGTTCTGGGCTCCAAGCAACAAACGTGTATAAACGTGCTCAGTCAGTTGGACGATGAAGGGGGACGAGTGGAGCCAGCGGGCCAACGAGCCTTCGGAGCTTGATGCCGGAGCGCTTCTTTTCAGGTAATCCATAAGTTCGGCGACGTCTTTGGAACTCCTCCGGTTTTCGCCCAGAAGAGCGGATTCGGCGATGTCGGTGAGAAATCGATCAGCACTTCCGTGGATCGAAACTAAGCAGCCGGCCAGTTCGTCCGTGTTCCCTAACATTCGATCGGCAAACTGGACAAAGAGGTTCTCGGTGACTTTGTTGTGCGGCTGTCCGATCTTGTTGAAGACGGATTCAGCCATTGCAGAGCTCAGGAAAGGCGCTGAGAATGATTCGAAGTGGGCACGCGTGAGTGTTTCTGACCCTTGACTCGCCCTCCGGAACTGCAGCTTCGCTTTTCCAATCTGCTCGGAGTTCAGGTTCGTCAGTCGGTGGCCCGATGGTTTAGCTTTGCTCTCGTGGCCACCCATATCTGAAACCAATTTTATATTCAGATCAGAGGTGACACTGACAAGATATGCGAAAAATGAGATTCCCACGTGGACTGTGACAATGCGAAAAAAGCTTGAAAATATATTGTGAAACAAGGTTAAGAATAAATAAACCATGGACGAACACGCGGGGAAATGGCTGTGAGTTGCATGGGAACAAGAAAATAGAAGAAAATTCTGGTAGTCGTTTAGGAGTCGCCTTCGACGCCGGCCTGTGCCATTAGGTCGCTGATGTTCTTCTCGAGATCGTCGATTCGCTTCGACATGTCGTCGATTCGGTTGATGATCTGGTCCGAGAGGTTCTGGAAACGGTCTTGCGTTTGCTGCAGGAGACCCTGGATCTGGAATAAACCGGAAATGAACAAAGGGCATTCGCGTTACATTTGCATTATGCAAAATGTGTCGATCTGCGGTATAAATTAAGTTCGATTCCACGGAATCCATAAAGATTGCTTAATTTCAAAATTATGACCCTCTGCCCCGTTTCAAAGTAAGTTGAGTGAAATTTCGATTCGTCGTTAAGGTCTTCGATTTCCCCAGCCACAAACAATGCCCTAGCGCGTACTCTACACGATCAAAATGGTCATCTTTTCTTCTTTTCGCACACATTAATTAGCTTCCAAAACTAGCCTTGGACGTTTTAGGTTCTGTCTAAAACAGGTTACTGTAATGATATCCCCTTTTGAGCCTAAAATGTCAAAAGAAGCGGTCGGCGCTTTCAGTCCGACCGATCGGCAACGATCGGATTCTTCCGAATGAAAGTTGGAGACGTGTAGCCCAAAAAAATAAATCACTGGCCAGACACCCTCGCCGGCTCCCGTCTGACGGTGTCTGGAACCGATCATTCGTGGCGGTCGCACAGCAGATGACCGGTCGGACTAGACATCCAAATCCGTCTGATTAGCACCTCTTGAACTTTAGGCGTGTTATGTCTGGTAAACTAGCTGTGTCTGATCTGAATCCTCCGTCTTTCTTCGGAATCACAGTTTTCGTCTCCCTAAGAGCGATTCTTGAACACTCCGAAATTTCCTTCAAATGGTAAAAAAATACAAGGAAAAGTTTCTAGCTTACCAAAGTGGAGAACTCGTCGATGCCCTTGGGATCCGAAGTGAGACTCGTGCTCATCTTGGACTCGTCGGAGGTCTTGGGAGAGATGTCGGCGCTGTTCTCCATCGTGGTCCTGAAACAATGACACAAGTCAGTTTCGCTCGTACAGGTCCAAGCGCAGTTCACACTGTCCGACTGTAAACAGGAGCGCACGGGTTTGCACAAATACAACCGGATTCTTCGCACAGCGGCGCAGCTGCATCGATCTCTTGTTCGCGTGTCGCTTGCGCGACGCGATTTCCTCGCGAAACCTCCGAGTTACGGTAAACATCAGCTGTTCGATTCCCAACTTTCTTTCGAAATTTCCCCCATTCCAAAGTGGAGTTGTTTCTTGTCAACTGTGGATTTGAGGCTGGGAATTACGCTCTTTTGTGTTTCAGAATGGTCGCCTCCGGAGGACTCAATCTGACGCTGAATCTGCCGTCAGCATCCCCGCAGAACTCGACAACGAATCCGGAGGACGAGCGGATTTGGTGAGTTTGTGAGAGAAGCCGAGGAAGGTGGTGGAGAGTAATGCGATTGGAGTGTTCTGAGTGAAATTAGGATTTGAAGATGAGACGAACTTAATTTCCGTGGTGTTTCGACTGTTCTGTGCAATTGAAACGAAATCTTGGAAGTTCTGATGATCATTAGTTGATACTGGCCGAACCTTTTCTATTTCTGTGATTTCAGGACTCGAATTCTCTCCGAGGTCAGCTCTAGATGCGGCAACACGCAGCAGGGAAGCGTCATCGTCCTCGGTATGTATTTCTCTGTAATTCAACCATTTCATTGTTTTCCAGGAAACTGCCACAGCGGCAAAAGCACCTTGGTTAGCCGCATCGAGAAGAAGGAACCAGTGGGAAAGGATGCCGCCCTGGAGTACCATTACCTCACAATCCAGGCCGACTACCGCGATGCCAGTTACGCGTACCAGTTGGGAGGCGCTGGGCTTGGACCCTCCGACTCCGTGAACCTTCCCCTGTGGATCATGGACGGCGACGAGGCCTTCGCGCCCTTGCTAAAGTTCGCATTATCCCCGTCGCTCTCCCGATCGGTGATCATGCTGTGCGCCTCACTCTCCGACCCGACCAACATTTTGCCTTCGCTGGAAAAATGGTCGAAGGTGATCAAAGAAGCGATCAAGACGCACTATGACGATGCAGCACGCAAAGAAGCCAGCGACATGCGTAAGTCCTTGAATTATAAGATTGACGATAAGTGTATTCCAAGTTTAGAAGTGCGATTTTGGCAAGAATACGTGGAGCCGCTAGAAAGCTCGATGCACACAGATAAGCATGGAGGCCTGGATGTGGACTCGGTGCTTGTGCCTCTAGAGAGCAACATCCTTTGCGAGAATCTGGGCGCCTCCGTGATAGTGGTGCTGACAAAGAGCGACGCACAGCTCGATCTCAGCGAGGACGACATTGACAGAATCCAGTACCATGTCCGGAAGTTCTGCCTTCTTCACGGTGCCGCTTTGGTTAGCAAAATGATTGCGTCCCTTCCTCAAACTCTTTCTGCAGATTTACACATCCGGAAGCGAGGAAAAGAACACTCAACTGCTCTACAAGTACATCGCTCACAGGGCCTGCGGACTCCCCTTCATCACTCCGGCCCAACTCGTCGAAAAGGATTCAATCTTTATTCCGGCGGGCTGGGACTCGGACAAGAAGCTGGACATTATCAGGTAATTATCACTGCCTATGCTGAGCGTACTACTGGTGCTTCAGAGAAACGCTCGCGGACTACGAAACTCCGCTGAAGGCCGTGGACATGCCTCGACCCGGCCGTGATGCAACTGTAGCGGACATGGACGAGCAAGAATTTTTGGCGGCTCTCTCGAACACCGCGGACAACATTAACCAGTCGCCCAAGAGGAGCACCCACAAGGCGGTCGAAGGCCAACCCACGGACGTCAACAGTCCCCTCGTGTCCTTCTTTAACAACCTTCTCAAGAGCAAGGAAACCGCGGACGTCAGATCGCCGCGACAGTCGCTGGGCAGCGGCGAAGCCCAGGCCCATTTTCAGAGAATTCTGAATAGCACGGGAGGACAGAGCGCAACTGAAGGCGAGAACGCAGAAGCGTCTCAGGCCGCTGCCGACGGAGGCGCGGAGCCGAACGCC
The DNA here is from genome assembly GCA_000757745.1 of Steinernema scapterisci. Classification (NCBI taxonomy): domain Eukaryota; kingdom Metazoa; phylum Nematoda; class Chromadorea; order Rhabditida; family Steinernematidae; genus Steinernema; species Steinernema scapterisci. The sequence continues at coordinate 7,221 of KN166604.1, read as the reverse complement.
AGTGAAGCTTAATTTTTTAGCGGTTTGTTTCCGATAAGATGTGTGCTTTATTTATTTTCTGCATAAACTAATCGACAGAAGGTGCGTATTTTGTAAGCGAGTACTTGTGATAATAAATCTGTTTGATAAGTGAGGGCTGCGTTGAAAGTTTTTTGGTCCGTAAACCGTTTCTCTGGAACCCGCGATGAGTGCTGCACATGCAACATCTTGAAGCCAAAGAGTAATAAATAATTTATTTACAGCTTTACAGTTCCGTAACACAGTGATACCGTACCAGGCAAAGAGCACAGGATAAACGAAAGAAAGGAAAGGATACGTTTATTGGACCAGTTAGTGACGATTCCTAAATAACCGAGTTTGAGCCTAAGCGACGAAAGGCGACTTCGCTAAACGTTGGATCGCTTAGTCGGTATAGGGGCACCCGTGGAAATCGGCAATTCGGTGGAGGTGGAGTGCGAGAAAAGTCGGGCCATGTCGGCCACCGAACGGCGACTGTTCGCGTTCTCGTCCTCAAGGGGAGGCGCCGAAGGAAGATTGACGATCGGCTCCTTGATAGTGTTGGGGGGCGCCGAAGGGAGTGGCTTGAAGTTCTTCGGCGGAAGCTGCGGAGGAACCATCGGAACCTTCGTTCTTCGCGGCACTATCGGGGGACGAGGTTCGCCTGGAACTGTTGGACTCTCCGGCGGAGGAGCCGAGTCGGGAAGTCGAGGAGAAGCTTGAGGAGCCGAGGCCATCGAGGTGCTTTCGACGCTCTGGGACATCGGCTCCGAAACGTCGGTGGAGCTAACCGAGTTCGAAGCGGAAGTCTGCAAGAAGCGCTTTCAAAATAAATTCCAAAAATAACAAAAAAGCGAGGAGCAACAATTCTTATAACTGCAATACCCACCTTAGTGCTCATGGGTGGCGTTGACGTGACGTTTGGCTTTGCGATTCTCCTGGCGGCCTTGGGTCTTGCCATCCCGAGATGAACTAATCCGGAACTTTTCGGCGGCTGGTCCATGTTGATCGGCTCGTTGTGCGGAAGTTCTTCGGGTGCTGTGGTAGTCGAAGACGGCAGATACGATGAGGTCATCATGCTGCTCGAAACGGACGAAGGCGTTAAAGGTGAATCGATGTCGTGGTTCAGCACGGACTTCGGCCTCAAAGACCTGGAAATGTGGTCAGTGGAGGAATGATGGGGACCTCCATGGCCGAAATCGCCGCCTGGAGATCCTCGGTGGCTGTGGAGCCAAGAAGCCGAGTTTGGGGTTCCCGGCGCGCCATGATGGTTAGATCGCGGAGAAACGGAGGACAAAGAGCGAGAGCCGTTGTGGAGGAGGTTCTCGCTCAATCTGCTCAGCTGATCCCATTTCCAGGAACTATAACGAAAAAAACTAGATTTGTATAAGCACGAATTCCACCTACACAAGCTGCGCCTCGAGAAGAGAATTCAGCTTCTCCCTGAATTGATCCTCGTTTGCCTCTCCGATTGACGAATCATCAAAGCGTTCCGAGAGTTCCAAAGTCATGCTCGAAGCAAGATCCTTCAATGGATCCAAACTTCTCTGAAATAAGAATGTGGTAAGACGATAAGAATGACAAAGTGGTGTTACCTTGATGATAGGAATGCACTCGTTTTTGAAACGTTCCACAAAATTGTTGACGATCCCGTTGAAAACTTCGGTTGATTCGGACGAATTTCCGAGTTCGGCCAGAATGGCATGTACGCGGTGGGACAAAGCTCCCTCGGCTCCTTCCACTTTCGAGAATTGCTAAAACCCAAGTTCAAATGTTTTCAAAGAAGAGATCAACGTACGTTTTGAATGTTTGTCAACGCGGAACGATAGCGTTCGTTGTTTACGTTGGATCCGTTGCGGTTCTTCTCGATCAAAGATTCGATTTCGGCGATCGCCACCAGAGTCTTCGTGCGATCAGGACGATTCAGCGCCTCGGCAACGTCCACGAGGGGATACGGTAAACAAACCAACGTGTTGTTCAGTTTCAGCGAGTGGGCGATGTCACTGAATCCGTCCGAGCTGATCTGGTTTCGGTCGATTGAGAGTTCTCTCAACGACACGTTTATTTGCAGCGCTTTGGCCAGAAGCCGCGCCCCAAAGTTCCCAAGGTCGTTCCCGGAAATGTCCAGCTTTCGGAGAGCGGAAGCGACGCCGAGAGTGTTCAGAATGACACTAAGGTGTGTCCCCAGGCGACAATCACTGAGCTTAAGCTCTCGAAGACACTAAAAGAAAGCCGTAGGAGAGTTTTCAACAATCATGAAACTTACAGAATCGTCCTCCCCGATAAGCTTCACAATTTCCATCAGCGCCTTGTTCAAGGTACTCGCATTCTTGGTGTTCCTGCGAAGCGAACAGAAGTTGGTTCCTCCAAGATCGAGACTTGTAAGATGGGGCATCTGCGAGATTGAGTTGAGGACAGGCAAAATATCTCCCTCGAATTGGTTATCCCGAAGGGAGAGCGTCTTGGCTCCGACGCTCGGAAGGCACGTTTCGAGAACTTGAGCAAAAGCGCTTCCGCCCGAAACGTTGTTCAGGTTCAAGACGAAAGGTTCCAGCTGGTGGTTGCTGGCGAGTCCGAGAAGAAGTGCTTTAAGCGAGTCCGGAGAAAGTTGGGTGCTCGAGAAAGAGATTTCCTGGAACATATCAAATTTGATACCTTCGTCAAGTACAGCCACGGACTAACCTCCAACTGAACAACGCCACTGAAGTACTCCTTGATCGCTTGCGGCCCGTCCTTGTTCTTCTTCAGCACAGAACATCCGTCGAGTCGCAATTCGCGAAGCTGAAGACCTCCGAATTTCAGCGCCGACCAGAGGCGATCGATCGTGAAACCCGTATTCGAGAGATCGATGGTCCTCAGGGTCGTACAGAGCGAAAGGAAACTGATCAACTCTGGCGTGTCCTCCTTCAGATTGTTTCCGGCCAGATCAATGGTTGCGAGTTGAAGCTGCTGGTTAGATTTGCTCGGTGTTAGAGCGTGTTGAAGCCCGGTGGCCATAAGATTCACACACTTGTCCGATAGGCCACATTCGGCAAAGTGGATTGCCTTGAGTGAGGTTAGTTTCGGGAGGGTTTGGGAAAACTGCTGGAAGCCCTTCTTGTCCTCGAGGACGTTCTTCGAGAAGTCGAGCACTTCCAAGGGGATG
>KN166603.1:23424-33566 GCA_000757745.1 Steinernema scapterisci | reverse complement strand
ACCTCCCCCCTCAAAAACCCAAAAAATAGCTGATCGTCTGCAATCAAAGCCCGAACCGTTTCTGATCGGCGACTTCAAACTGGTCGCAATCCGTGAATGAACTGTGCAAAAACATGATAAATGGTTTCCGCTAGAACCAATCCTAAAAGAGGAGGAGGAGAGCTGCTGATATTTCTGATGATCAGGTCTAAAGACCGCTCGACAATAGATCGATTTATCGCACCGACACTGGTGACAACGAAGGCGACGACGTCGACGGTGACGAAGACGACGACGCAATCGCGCATTCTCAGTTCGCTCAAACAGTTCTCCCCTTCTGCCTTCTCCTGTGCCCGCCTACTCACCGACACTTAATCATACTTCCGACAGCCGGTAGTTCATCACAGTTCCAGCCAGCCACGGCGGGAGAGTGATTGGTTGGCGAGCGAAAGTACTCTCTCTGTGCATGGACTGACCACATGAGATCGGTCACGACGTCTTCTGAGCGTTTCCTAGTTGCCGCTGCTGCTTCTGCTATTGATTCGCTGGAACCCGATGACGGAGTCGGTGAGTCTGTGGCGCCTGGGGACCACGATGGAGAAGAGGGAAACCGGTCGGATTCTTCTCTTTCTCCCAGGGTTGATTTGTCAACCCTTGTCGCTATCGATTCTACGCCGCTATTAGATGCCCCCGCTGGGGAGACGAATCTATCACCATCTGGCCGGAAGTCCGATCTGGAAGTCCTCGTCTCCAGCCTACCGGACTTGCAAACCCAGATCGGCAAGTGTGATGCACCCATGTTCCCCGGGTCTACTCTTGAAGACGCAGAAAACGGGACAGCTTTCGGTCTGTCCTCGAGTTGCCCTCAAAGTCCAGTATGCTCAAAAACGCTTCACCACAATGTCGAAGAAGAAGAAGACGCCGAACTTGACAGCAGCGGAGGAGTCACCGGAGACACTGGTTTGACTATGGTCTCCCGCGGAGAATTAAGCGATTGCGAGAGCGACGGTGGACTCAAAATGAAAGCTTTAAGCGGGATCTACCCATCGCCGCAAGAAGATCTCTCCAAAGACTCTCACCCTCATCGCTTTAACGTCGTTCCTGTCATGGAGTATCACAATATGGCTTATGGAGGTCCGATTTCCACTGCGGCTTCGTCTCCGTCTATGTCAAAAGTAAGTAAGTCTTGGATTCTTTGAGTTTTTAGGGGTTTCGGTGGCTTAGACTTGAGCTTAATTGCTGTGGTTTCAGGGCTATAAACGAGTGGCTTGGAAGAAGAAACGAAGAACGACTTTGGAACACTTTTCTCACTATTACAAGTACTATTCTCCTTATGCCATTTGGAAGGAGAAGTTTCTAAGGGATCATGGCTGTGCGGAAAAGGACTTGTTCAAAGAGGTGAATGGGGTCAAGCTTCAATCTGTAAAATTGGGTTTTTCGGTTGTTCTGGAGATAGGGTTTAGGTTTGAAGGTTTGAGCATTTTCAGCTGTTTTCGGGTCACATTTAAGGCTGTCATCTAGATCAATTTCAGGGCCAGGTTCCAGGTCTATTTCCACTGGTTCCGGGATCTGTATGAAGCCCCTAAAGTCCTGTTCAAAAGTGTTTTGATCCTTTTGGTCTTCTAATTATAGACTCCAATGCGCTTGTTTACAACTCCGGTAGGAACCAATCGATTAATGCGCATGCGCGTCCCCGCGAGACTTATCATCTATTACCTTATTAGGTTGTTCTGCCGACCAGAGACTAACAGCATTAGAACGGGTTATCACAGTTGGGGGTCAGGATTTAATGGAAACCCGTGACCGTTAGGAGATTAAGTTAAAAGGGGTTCGTTGGTACTTTGATTTTTGGGTCTGGTAAAACTCGGACTCCTTCAAAACCTTAAAAATCTGATTTTCTTAAATTATCACTAAAATTAGGTGTTTTGGCTAATCCAAGAGGTCAAGTTCAAAGTCGCCAAACTGATTTTGGACATCTTCGTGCACGACCCTCTGTCCAATGATCACAATTTCTCTGATTTCTGTGCATCTGGACATGTTTACCCTAATCACCAAAATCACAAGATTGCGTCTATTTTCGATTGCAAATTGCGTCTTTCTGACGACAGCGGCGGCGGAACAAGATCCCAAGCAGATCGATTTCTTGATTTCATCGGGGGCAACTAGAGATACGTCGCGCAAGTGCGCGAGAAAGCACGTGATTCGCATGAAATCTATTTTTGGGCTCCGCGGTCTGCAAAGTGATTAATTGCTTTTCGTCGTCGAGTTCTTGGGATTTATGACCATCTGTCTGCCAAACACCGGGGAACTCGACAAATCAAGTTTTCTGATTTTTAAAGGTTGCCTTCGCTTTTAGGTTGCCTTCACATCAATACCGCACATCATCATCAACATTTTTCTGACGATTTACATTGTGACTGGAGCGGTTCTCTTCCAGAAGATCGACGAGAACATTGCCAAGGAGCCGTTTTATGAGTCAATCCTGTTCACGTTTACCACTATTTGCACTATTGGTGAGTTCGGGACATTCTGAAGCCTATTTGAGATGCACAAAGAGGTCTTGGTGTACCTCAAGTGCTTCTGATGCGTACGCTCTAAGACATGCGTGTCGTCCTATCTCTTGGGCAAAGATCCATCTCATTGTTTACGAGTATTGCCAAGTTTAGACCCGGAACTAACTAGGCATCTGAGAACAATACCTGAAAACAGTACTTTGATGTTTGAGTGGACTCTGCCGGACTTTGGAATTCACCCGTTTGCCTACTTTGACTATTAAACCCTTTGTTTAGGCTATGGCAAAGTCGTCCCGACCACCCCCCTCAGCCAGCTTATGTGTATGCTGTACATTTTGACGGGTGTCCCCGTTGTATACATGGCGCTGGCCAATCTTGGACAGTTTCTAGCTGAAGGATACTGGATTGTGCTGACTTCCATCACGAAGCATAAGGTGAGAACGTCTGCAACCTTCCCAACTCGAGCCTGAGATTCCAGGAACTGATCGCCGATGACGAAAGGCGGCTTCCCCTCTACGTGGTCGTCTTTCTCCTCCTCTCCCATTCGCTAATCGGGGGTATCATCTTCCATTACTGGATCGATGAGATGCCGTTCATCCCTGCCATCTACTTTAGGTAGTTTCAAGCTTCATTTTGGCCTCTTAAGAACTGACCTGTTAGTTTTGTCTCGATTACGACGATAGGATATGGCGACCTGACGCCTTCGCCCAACAGCCCGTTCCAGGCAACCGTGATCATCATCTATCTGGCCTGGGGAATCGTGATCATGTCCACGTTCATCGGATCCTTGTCCAACTATCTCCGAAGGATTCACTACATAGGAAGAGAGTTCAACGGCACCCAGCATGTGGAAGTCTGGTTTGGAGGGTCCAGGATGAGTATCAAGGAGCTCCTTCAGATCGTGGCTAACCAGTTTGAGGTTTGAACCTTACGTCTTTGACTCTTCTAAAAGCCTGAGATTTCCAGGTATCCCCAAGACAGCTACAACTAGTCCTCCGAGACCTGGACGCCATAGTCTCGGTCGCCAATGACCCGAAGAGCAACCCAACATTGGAGAACCTGCACCTAGGCTACGTGAAGAGCTTCGAATCCCTCAGTGGTCATTACAAGACTGTGTGCAAGTCGGAAGTCACCAAGGCGCATGAGACTCATGTAAGCCAACATTACCGTAACCCTGATTCATAATTCTGTGAATTCTAGGTCTTCTTAAGAAAGAACTCCTTCAGTGAAGCCGACGACCAGTCCAATGTAATCCAGGCTTTAGGTTAGATATCTCAGTTTTTGGATATTTGGCTAATTCTAAGCGTTTCAGGAATGGTGTATCACCATCTCTCAACACAGACGGGCAAAAGTGGACGGCGAGGGTCATCTCAACTCAACAAGCTGTTCAAGGATCAGCTCAGTTCTCACAATTTTAGTCAATCCATAGGATAATTTTCAGTTTGCATCTCAACTTGCAATATTTGTGTACATATCGGAGTGTTAAATATTTCTGCCTGATCCGGATTTACTTAGAAGCGTTACAAAGACAGAATTACACATGAGGCTCTGAGCCAGAATAATGCTGGCACACCTTGCAAGTTCTATGAAGCGAGTTCAGGACTTCCTTCTCCTGCATTCTGGCTTCTCCTGCATTCCGCCATTCCTTCTCCGGCAAAGTCGTTCGCGTTGATCATGTGCTCCAGACCCTTGTTCCCGAAGAAGGCGTTGACAGAAGTGCTGTTATCGAAGGAGGTTTAACCGCACAGTCCAAAGGCACAATACACCAAATTCTAAGCCAGCCGATCACGGTCTTTGTGGGTTCCGAAATGGTCTTCTTGACTTGCGAAATGCGGCTCGGAATTTTGTGAATCTGTGTTTTACTGGCTCGGTTCAGTTTACAAGAGCCTTGACTTGACCCAAGGAGCTCAACCTTCGGCTCTCAGTAAGCTTAAGTTGAAATCGGTATTTATTAGAACTCTTCAGCAATTTAATTTCTTACAAAATTTGGCGTTTAAAGTCGTTGAAGCACTTGTAAGCGCCATCGGTGGCCTCCTCGATGAATCCACAGTATGGAGCGATTCTGGTTCCGACAGCTAAAACAGGCTTTTTGACATCACATCCTTCTGAGACCCGAACTCACAAGGATACATGTCCTGCTGCGTCATGCGTTCCGGCTGTCCAACTCCGAAGGAAATCACGCCAATCTGATTCCACTTTCCGTTGACCAGGACTTGGACTGGTCCTCCGCTGTCACCAGTTCCAGAACCCTTGCCGTCAGCTCCGTAGCAGATCTGGTCAGGGTGGATGTGGACCTTGTCGCTGCTTTCTTCTTTCCATTGGGCGCTTAGCGGGAAAGTTTAGGCCACGTTAAGAAGGAAGATAAGACTTACACACACCAATCATGATCCTTGAGAGGAACATCGACGTAGTTCAGGAATCGGCTGGGATAGGGCTGGTTTCCGACCACTAAAACCTGGCGCTTCAGATTAAATCAGGCTTTTGAAACTGACCCAAATTGACTCCGAAGCCAACTATAGTCGCGTGCTTAAGGTCCAGAAGAGGCTCGTCGTTGGCCTGGATCTGGATAGGCTGGGTCGTGGAGTCGATGGTCACGGATGCGTTGAGCTTAAAAGAGGGTTCCTCTAGCAGCATGAGACTACTTTTCCTACCGTCAGAACAGCAATGTCATTAAGGAAAGTGTCGTCAGGGTCAAACTCAGGATGACGGACGAATGAGACGATTTCACGGATTTGAACTCCCGGGGTCTTGTAGGCAGTGGTGATATCGGTGAGAGAAGTCATGGCGACGGAAGGCGAAACCAGGTCCTCGGTGCAGTGGGCAGCGGTCAGGACGTGGATAGGGGTCAGCAGGGTGCCTCCGCACATGTACTTCTTGCCAGTGGAGTTCTTCATGTAGTGGATGAAGACTTGGGACGGCCACTGGCCGAGCTGGGAATGGACTCCTCCGAAGATCTGGAAACTTTAGGGTCAGCCCGAAGAGCCGGAAAAGCGACTTACGAGTTCCGCTGGCTGAGCATGGAAAACCTCATCTCCTAGCTCCTGATCACCTCCAACTGAAGCCCCAAGAGGAGAAGCTAAAACCACGCCGAGAAGAGCGAAGAAGACAAACAGAGACCTCATGCTGAAAAGCTAATGCCTGGAAGTGCTGACAGCCCTCCTTAAGTAAGCCTTGCATGCCTGCACGCCGCTCGCTCTTTGGTTTTACGGCCGCTTACTGTTTACGACTTTTTGCACCTGATAACGCCGATCAGTAGAATCGGGCCATTGAGACCAGCCTCTGACTCTTTTAACAAAGGGTTTTAGGGCGCAGGGTGTTGGGTGCAAGTAGTGTCAATGTGCGGTTAGAACACATTCATCGAGTATTTTGATCTGATTGGTCTTGATCGTAGATAATAGGTACATGCAGAGAAGTAAGGGTTCGATCGATCTATTCTAGACTTTACCTATTGGCAAACAAGATGCCTGAAACTCCAAGATTTGAAAGCAATCCAGGCCAAATTCTCTGAATCATGTTTACGGGCACCGATTCCCAGATCTCATGACTAGTATGTAAATCATAAATGTTGGGTGCCTCCTCAAACAAAGACCAATTCGCGTTGGTAATGACGTAATTCCCGTGCTAAATGTGCAAAATTTTGACTTCTCTACTTCACTACAATTCTAAAAGCGTTTTACGACCTCGTAATTAGATAAGAAATTGAGCGAAAAAGGTCAAAACTGTTATCAGTAAAGTTGACGATCGAAGATTTTGGGGTCGGCAGAAATGCTGAACACAAAACACAGAACAGAACACGGTTTTCTGCTTGCCACATTTTAAGGGAAATCTAAATTTAAGGGAAAGGGAGTCAAGAGCTTGTCAGTAAAGCAGGCAAAGCCTGCCAAACATCAAAGAGATCAAAATTAGTGTTTTGGCAAATGATTGTTGGTGCCTAGACAAGTTTTTAAGAGATACAAAGTACGGCTATTCTGAAAGCTTCAGCATGTCTCTTTATGTCTTGTCCTATATCTTCCTTCGTTAATAACGTAATCCGTAAATGACGTAATTGCTAAGAGTGCTAATTGCTGACTTCTGGACTAACTGCTCTACTTCACTACAACTCTAAAGGCGTTTTACGACCCCGTTAAGAGATAAGAAATTGAGCGAAAAGGTTAAAACAGTTATCAGTAATGCCAAAGAAGGACCTGCACCTGCGGACGGTATGGCGTTCTAATTTTAGCTTGACATGATTATTGTCTACCCAAAATTTTTTAGAAATTTTAGTCACATTAACTTCGGAAAGAACATGGTTTCCTTCTTGCAATTTCACGGTAGATAGCATCATTGCTGTCTCATGCTACATTTCACACAAAGTCTGTTAAATTGGAAGTCGAACTAAGTGTGCTGGCACGTTGTTAAGACTCAGATAACCCTTTCTGAATATTTATCTACATTTCAGATTACGTATCTCGCGAAATAAGCCGAATTGGAGCTTCTAGGTATCGTTTTCGAGCGTTTCAGCTCATTTAAGGTTTTAAGCAATTTCTGGTGGACTACAGTATACCCAAACCACAAAGCAAAGCCACTGACAGGCCGCTTTATGCAAAGCGGAACTGAGGAACCTTTCAAGCTAACCGGGAACTCTGACGAAACCACAGTTGACCCTCACATTAAACTATGTTTCACGATCGATCCAGGTCTGTTCCTGGTAAACCGGGAACATTGATTAAGCCTCAATCGGTTTTCATTTACCAACCGTAAACCCCGACTGAGCCACTTTCGACTTTAAGCGTGACAAATCTAAGTTTGAAACATTGGAACCCTTCCAGACAAAAGTGGCTGACTTGAGTTGACTTGAATGTGAACGATTTTGTGTGCTAATGGTTGCATGATCTTGAAGGGCTGTTTGCGATATCCGAAAGACTCATTTCTAACGTTTTCAGCTGAATCTAACTCTTTACCGCACTTTCAGATCTTTCAGATTTCAGAGCGAAATAAGCCGCATCAAAGCTTCTAGGTGTCGTTTTCGAGCGTTTCAGCTTATTTAAGGCTGTTATAAGCAATTTTCAAGAATAGCTTAATGTTCCAAAATTTGCTTTTGTCAGCATTTTATTCAGAAGCATCTGATATAACCTTCAAGATATTTCCATTAACTCAAAAGTCCTCCGAACACTTAAATTCTCCTTGAGTCTGCTCCTCGATAAAGTCGCAGTAGGGCGCAATCCTAATGGCGACAGCTAAATTCAAAATCTCTTATTCCAATCCAGCAAGCTTTGACTTACATGGATACTTGTCCTGATGCAGGATCCTCTCGCCGCCGACTCCAAACGAGACCACGCCGATCTGGTTCCACTTGCCGTTCACCAAGACTTGGATAGGTCCTCCGCTGTCACCCTGAAAGTCTAGCTGTACTAGGATGGGTTCTTGCTGTTAAGCCTTACGCCTCCAGTGCCCTTTCCTTGAGCTCCGTAGCAGATCTGGGTTTCCTTGATGTGGACACGGTCGCTGCTGACGTCTTCCCATTGGTCCCTAGAAGCCAAAACTCAGTTCTAGTAAAACTCGGTCTCGGACTTACCGGCACCAAGTGTTGTTGAGAAGAGGAACCTCGGCCCAGTTCAGGAAGCGGCTTTGCTGAGGCGTTCCCCACTGGTCTGAAGCAGCCTTAAAATCTACCGTAACCCTAGAAATCCAACTTACAAGACTGGATTCCAAACCCGATCGCCATGGCTCTGGCCAAATCCAAGAGCTGCTCGTCATTCCGCTGGATCCTTCCGATCTGGGCGAACTGGTTCAGGGTCACGGGCTCGTTTAGCTGAAATTCGACTTTAGGCTTGCCTGTAAAAGTAGTCCCAAACCGTAAGAACAGCGATGTCACTATTGAAGGTGTCACTAGCGTTGTACTCAGGATGGCGAACGAAATCCACGATTTCGCGGCGTTGGACGTTGGGGTTCCTGTAGTGAGCCAAGTCGATCAGGCCAGTCATGACGACAGACGGCGCGATCAGGTCTTCGGTGCAATGAGCAGCAGTCAGGACGTGGATTGGGGTCAGCAGGGTGCCTCCGCACATGTACTTCTTGCCGGTGGAGTTTTTCAGGTAGTGGACGAAGACGAACGAGGGCCATTGACCGTAGTAGGAGTGGATCCCGCCAAAGACCTAAAGGTTCCATATGACCAGATCATTCCTAAGAAGCGCCTACCAGCTTAGAACTCTCGTAAGCCTCATCGCCGAGCTCCTGATCCACGTTGAAGAAGATCTCGTCGTCCCCAAGCAGAGCGAGAACCTCGTTGTCTGAGTCGACGGGAAAGGCCAAGCCAAGAGCCAGAAGACCAAGCAGGAAAACCAAGACTCGCATAGCCAAAGTGATACAAATGTGGTCGTCGGCTGGGTTTAAATGCAACTAATGACGCCGTGAGCACGGAAATCAATTGAGTACTTTCAACACAGAACTGATAAGGAACAATTGAGTGGGATTGAACATAGAGAGAGGTCAGAGTACTTCTACTTTTATAGTCTGCACAGATCAAACGTTTAAAAGACGGACGAAGTCGTCTGGATAGACCAGAAAACATCACAAAGTTCGCCTGCTCTGAGGCGAGAGAGAGGTATTCATCTGGATCTTCTATGATTGCTTGCGTCGGGCATGCGGCTGTGGGCTCGATTTGGGGAGCTGGGGGATGACGGGGGAATTACATATGACGGGCTGAGTAATGGCTTCAGGAAGGGAGACGAGAACAGGCTCACGCAAGGTTAGGGCAATTGCATCGTGGTTACGATCTCCCCTTTCACTGAAATATTGCCACTTGACACACCGAAACCTTGAGGAACCAGAATGCATCGCGTGTACGGCAGCTTGGAAAAATTGATTTTTTGACGTACTACTGGGCAGAAAAAGAGTGTAGGTGGGAAGCGTCGTCGAGAGCATCAGATGTCCCTGAGCCAGCCAGTTGAGGCTTCCTTCGGGGATAAGATAGCGTTTTCGGGGCGTTGTCCTCAGGTGGCACTTGGAGCAGAGAGGCAGAGAGTCCTGCAGGAAGTACGGCACATTGTTGAGGTAGATCAGAGTGAACCCTTGAAGAGGTTGAAGACGGGCATACATCGCTTAGGTGTTGGCTAATAGAGCCATGGAGGCTCAATTTCACTTTAGGGGCCTTTATAAAGTTTGAGGGACTTTAAAAACTTTGAGGGCCTTTTGATAACTTTAAGGGCCTGCTGCATTTTAGGGGCCTAGTGAAATACACTTTGAGGGCCTTTAAGCATTTAAAAGGCCTTTTGAAACTTTAAGGGCCTATTAACTATTCCACGCTTAGTAACCTTTGTTTTAACCACAATTGTTTATTTGGGGTTCAATAATCAAGCTTTTTGATGTATTTTGATTGATCTGACGGGCTGTAGGTAGTAAACATTTTGAAAAAAACCAACGAGCTGATAACAGGCTCATTTTAATCTTCTGGGTCTTCGTCGTCATTGCTGTTATTTCTCGTGGTCACTCCAGGGAAGACAATGGAAATCCCGTCGGAGGTCACTTGAAGTGGCCGTGCACGTGTGTTGCACGGTACTTGAAGTCGCCGCGCACGTGCCTCGCGCCGTCGACCCCTCAGCCCGATGCCTACCGTGCCCCTCCGAGTCTCTCGGGAGTCCCTCTGGAGATTTTGACAAGAAATGAGAATAC
>KN166601.1:71633-88169 GCA_000757745.1 Steinernema scapterisci | reverse complement strand
GAGCACACTTACATGCGATTCAGTCAAGTGACACCTCCTCGACTGCCTTCGAGTTTGCACTACTACGGCTAGAGAAGATTCCTGCCAAGATGTACATATCGTCGTTGTTGCCATTTCTCAGAACTTTACGGGTTTTCGTTGTTTGAATGGCTAGTTCTGTCGGTGAATGAGATCGGATTTTTGTAAATTGTACTGTGTACAGAGAAAATAAACAGATTTATCCTTAGAAGTCCTTCGCGTATATCCTCGCTTTCAGGAAATGAAGAAACGAAGCGTTTTTATCTTAAGCTCCCCAAAGACTTGACGAAATACGAAGTACTTCCATGTCAAACTTGTCACGAGTGGATACGAGGATCCTCCAGGAATCAGCTCACTTCCTGAGAGTGCTTCATTCCTACACATTCAACGCGTCAAGAAAAAACGAACTTTAAGAAGTGTTTATTTTGATATTTACAATCTTAGATACACTTTGAAGACCGGACGGAAGTGGTTTGTTGGCATGTCAAGAACGACCCGTAGAGAAGAGAACTAGAATTCTGAGCAGATGGCCTAATGCGCGGCCGTTCACGCATAGTAATGAAGACTCGAAGGCAGTCGAGGAGGTGTCACTTGACTGAATCGCATGTAAGTGTGCTCGTTGTAGCCACTCCGACTGTCCGAGTCCAGGAACACTGAAAGAGCATGGATTAGGACAAATCTCTCGAGATCCACGACTCACTCGGTCCTGTATTGTTGCTCCCAATCAGTGAGCTGCACTCCGGACTGCTTGTCAACTGCAACTGATCTTTCTTCCGCTCAGCTCGCCTCGAAATGCACTGGCTGACCACACAAGCCAGGAGCAGAAGGATGATGCCCACTGAGGCCGATAGGCAGAAGTAGAGGAGCGTCTTTTCCTTGTTTTCTGAAAGGAAACTTCATTCAATGAAGCGAAAACACCAAAAATACCTTTCAGGTACTCAACGATGGCAGCGAAGTCGCTGGCCACTCCAACGGCGTTTGGGACGTCCGAGAAATCAGGATCTATTGTGTGCTCCTCGTCGTCGTCTTTTGTGGCCTGGACGCTGATTGAGTCAAGTGGATTAGGTGGAATCTGCTTGTTCTCCGCGGCGACAAAAGGCGCGTTGTGTTGGGGAGGAAGCGGAGGTGCAAACGACACTGAAATGTGGGTAACGTTGATTAATCGCCCAGTGGGAATGTCACAAAGAGGAAAGACAAAGGGAAGTTCCACTGACCCTCGTTTCGACTCGCGCGCGTCGTGGGGTCGTCCCGAACCACCGTAATCTCGCTCTTCGCCGCCTCGAGTTCTTCTTCCAGCAGATGCATCGAGTCCAGATTTCCTTTGATCGCTGCTTCGCTGAAGACCTCGTCGTTCACTGAAAATGAGAAATCCTATTTTTAGCCCAAAAATGACAAATTCTTACCGCACATGAAGATCAGGCTGAGGTACTTCTGGACGCCGTAGGGACAGGGATTCCCAAAGAAGTGATCGTTGACAGCAATGGAGCATTCGGACTGCGCGTGGCAGCGGTGGATGATGTTCCCCAGCACGTCCATTATGCAATCTGAAATTGGCAGATCCCTAAGAAAGGCCAGGAAATAGGAAGCGCGCGCCGCTGCGCCAAAACAAATCTCATTATCGCCGCAAAAGGGATTGCAAATGGACTTTCTGGGTTCATTTTGGGTCCCAAATTGAAAACACAAATTGTTCCGGATGACTGGGTGCAGGATAGGAAGTGTTTCTGGGATAAGATCGAGGTAATTACTCTCGGGGCAATTGCGTGTAATAGAATTTTTGAGGACTTAGACCATATGGCCTGCGCTCCTCTCGGTTACTTAGTTGATTAATAGCGCTGACAGGCTTGTTCGCCACGGCTCCGCTTAACGACCTAATTCAATTAGGTATGTGCCAACGGCAGCGCGCGACCCGGGCGAAGCTAATTACGTAGCGGGAGCTCAAAGCTGCCGAGGGGCCAAGGAGCAGATGCGCAACGTTGCAAGAGCACTTGGCGCTTATAACGACGGTTTCGGCAAATCAAGAGCGATCGAGAGGCGCTAATTGGGACAGGAAAACACACAGCAAAAGCCGCGAATTTGCCTTTGTTTGTTTGGACAAAAACGATGATCGATCGGGCCAAAAAATCGCCGAGTTCCTGGCACCAAATCACAGATTACAACGGGGTTGGCCTCTCAAAAACGACCACCCGCACTCGCGGTTCTTTGGCGGTTCACGGTTTATGACTCCGAAGGGTCCTAAAAAAATAGGGAGATCGGCCGGATGGCGAATTTTGATCCCTCAAGTGGGGACATATGTTCGGGGACAATCGGCTGCTCAGTTGCCCGGAACAATCGGATGTCAAGAACTCACCTCTGACCACCGGCGTGTGGGCCGCGCAGTGCATCGCCTGGCCATTTATGGTCCTCCCGTACTGCGCCGAGTAGATCGCCAGCCGCTTGCCCGACTTGCAGTTCAGCTGCATGTTGGTCCCCTCGCAGAAGTTCTGGTCGTCGAAGGAAACTGAAAAGGGAGATTAGGAGAGGCCGGGACCCCGAATCACTTACTGGGCTTGCACTTGTAGGAGATCTGGAGGTACTTGGAGGTGTGGGGACACGCGTCCCGGTCGAAGAACGACGGCTTCACCACGATCCGGCACTTGCGCTTGTTGCGGCAGGCTTCGTCGATCTTCTGAAATTGGAAATTTAAGAAGCGTTGCCGAGTGACCACCTCGGGCGTCCGATTTATGGCTCGTCCCCCGAGGCCTCTGGATCCACTTTGGCGGTGCCGCGACTCGATTTCAAAGCGATGCCACGCGAGCGAAGTGCCCAGAATTCGCCTCGTTCTCTCAAAAAGCACCTGCCGGAAGTCGTTTTGTCGAATCTCGGCGTTAATTCGATGCTAAACTCGGGGGCCACTCGATCCGGCCCCAAATGCCCCAGGCGGCATCGCAAAGGACGACAGTTGCGCGGAATTGCAGCGGCGGCTCTCCAATTTGTCTTCGACACCTTGTCGGCTCGTAAATCGCGAGCAACTGTTTCCAACTGTTCTCTCGTCAAAAACTCGTAAAAGTGCCAAGTTCGGCCTTTGTGATGGCGAATTGGATGTTTACGTTGACTGTAGCCGATTAAGAGATCGGCGGAGGGGGCGAAAGCGGCGGCGATCTGGGATAAGGATCTCCGACGCCTTTTTGACACTCTGTTGACCGCAAGATGGCCGATTAGGAAAGAAGAACTCACCGCATGGGCTTCGGGGATGTGGCACGAGGTGTCTTCGTGAAGGACGTCGACGGGCGCGAGCGCCGAGGGGCAGAGTTCGCTCGAGGGCACCAGGCGCCCGTAGAACGCGTTCTCCACCACGATGTGCGTGTTCCGGGGACAGGAGAGCGTGATCTTCTCGTCCTCGCACGCTTGCACCAAGTTGCTTTTGAGGCTCTCCATCATGAGGGCTGAAAAGAGATGAGTGATGGCTCCAAGCGCAAGCGAAAAAAGGCAAATTATGAGCGACGCGTGAAGCACATGTCAGGCGATTTACACATTTGTTTAGCCCGGCGGCGGAAGCAAGCCGATCAACAAGATCCCTCAGCTGCCGGGCACATTTCGGCTCTCGAGGCAAAAACGCGGCGTCGATCGATCCGATCGCTCCTCACTCAAGCCATGCAACACCCTTTCAAGGCCGATTTTCCCCGATTTCGGGTTAAAAGCCTCGCGTCTTATGTGCTTGTTGCAGGTGGCCCGAGTCGCGCGCCCTTTCGGGCCGATTATCCGGGCGAAAGAGATCCGGTGCAGGCCACCCGCCCTGGCTGGCCCTCGCCCCCCGGGTCCATAAATGATTAATGGAAGGCAAACATCGTTTGAGGGCCCGACTTTCCCGATTCGGACTCCTCGCGGAATCGTATCAGGGCGCCGATTGGCATATTTTAACCGTAATTGCCCAACGACGTGCGAGAGATTTATTACAATTATAAATGCATTGAAATGCCCAAGGTCGCGTGGAGCCCGGGCGTCTCCGGGTGCTGGAGGACGTTCCCAGCCGGGAGGACAAGAGCAGAACTCATAAAACCGTCAGCATCGTCAGATTATTGCTGACAACTTCCGCCCCTCAAGTGCCGCTTGGGGAATATTTTGCAAATTCAGGCCGAGTGACCAAAGCTAATTCCGAGCTTCTGACCGTCCAAACTGGGTGCTCAGAAGCTACAGTACCCCAAAAATGCAAAACCCTGCGTTACAACTCCTCGGGCGCTTCCAGCGGTCCAGCGAAGCGTGCAAATGGACGCTGTTTCAATCCAGCTCCGGCAATCATGCTCCAGTCGTATGCAAATGGCCTTTTTCCTAGCAACGCCGGCGCCGGCAACTCACAATATTTGATTCGGACGCTGCGCGAAATCGCTGTTGAAACAAATCGAGGTTAATAATGACTCCGGCGCGGCAAATCTTGCCTAATTGCAGGTGGGGACGCCGTAAAGCGCCATTTGAACATGTGAAACAGAATCGATAAAGAACCAACCTTGGATGAGGTCCTGGCTGACCGCGGCGCGTGATCCCCGGATCAGGAGGGCCTGGAGCAGGAGGCAAAACAAGAACTTTGCCCGCATTTCACTTCTCGTCGGACAATTCGTTCCTCGAGCGCCGACTGCGGGACGAGAGGCGCTGGCGAGTGGAGGCGGAGCCTGGGAGACCACGCCTAGGAGTGGCGACACAGTGGACACCTGTAATGGGATAGGTGCCAGGCCTGTAATTAGCTCCCGCTTGTTCGCTCCATCGAGCAAACGCAAACACGTGAGTGGCGCGGAAAAGCACTTGGAGGGTGACAGAAATGCCTAAGGAGGCAGCGCAGGTCCGCGGACAGGCTGAAGTGGCCCGGGAGTTGGGGCTGCTGGTCATCTGCTGATGGATGGCCAACAGACTTGAGTCCTCGGAACCCATAAATCTCGTTTAATTGGACAAATCGCCCGCAGCAAATTAGCCGAAGAACGGCAGGTGAGAGGATTCTGGCGATGTTGGGCAACAAAGCCCGAGATCCTCGAGAGACTGACCGGCTGAGTGGCCGGGATGGATTACCCGGCGGCGGCCGTCGACAGCGTTTCAAGGGTCCTGAGATCCCAAATGAGAACGCGTGAGTCATCGAGTTGCATTCGGCTGGAAGAGATCTTCGAGGGGTAATTAGCCTGTCAGCGCCATGCAAGATCTCGGGTTCGTTCGCCTGCAGCCCGAGGGTCATTATCGGCATAACGGTCCTCGGGACGCCGGAATTGATGATCCCGCTGCAGCCGATTGACGGCTTGAACTTGGAGTTCGGAACTTTTAGGCGGCAGAGACCAGAATGGATGGCTTCTTAGCAAAGCTGAAATTGCTGGAAACCCCTGGACGGAAGCCAAGCAAGTCCCTGACTTCCCAATAGCTCCAAAACCGCTCTTCCCAACGCAAATACTCAAAAGCTCTCGCCACTTGTCACTCGGCCAAATCGAGTCTCTTTACAACCTCGTGACAACTCTCACGACGGATTAATTTTCCGAATTAATTTCGTTCTTTCGCAATCGGATGTTTGCGTTAGGCCACTTCTTCCGCGCCTCGCCGGGGACTTGGATTCGATTAATAACTCGCTTTGGGAAAAAGGGCCGCCGCGAGGGTTCTGGGTTCCCTCCCCAGCGGATATGTATCTTCCCTGTCAACAGGATTATGCAAATGACAGTCGAGTCCGAACGGCCCTCGTAAATCAGAAATCGTAAAATTAACGTAATTGCTCGAGAGGCGCCAGTCGGGCGAAAAAACGGCGCTCGGCGCGTGCAGATCAAAGCGAGGAAACGGGCGATTGGCAGGTGGAATGGGCGAATAAACCCGGGATCCCTTAACTCGCGACGCCGCGCGAGTTCCGGAGGATTGCGTGACGCGTCCCGCTGCGCCTTTCCCAGCCCGATCAGGGCTGGTTGCATAATGGAGAGAGACCACAAGAAGCGCCGATCCAGTTTCCAGCCTCAGGAGCTGGTCCCCGCCTCACGTCGCGCGCGCACCCGAGCCTCAGAACCACTTTTTGGGTTTATAGCCGTCGTCAGCTAAAACAATAACGGCCGGTAGATCCGCGAAGCACGCGTTTATCACGGGTTTATGGCTTCTTTCTCGCGCGTTTTGTCGCTTTTTGTCCTTCCCGCGCACCTCGGGTGACCTTGCGGCGCCGCCCGACAGGAAGCAACTCAAACAGAGCTTCGCTCCTTTTTTGACCCATGTTCTGTTTGGAGAGCGTCCCGTTTCACAACAAACGCGACAATCGCCGGCAGATGGCGCGACGCCCCCATAAATCACCGCTTCATTAGTACGAAGTGCAAACTGGGATTCTTTCTCTCGCGTCCCCGAGTGCCACTTTGCGAACGATCGCGATCTTTAGTACCTCATAAAGGTGCCCGAATAAGACCCGAGCTCGGGTTCGGCGCCAACGCACGTTCCCCAGCCTCGGAATTACGATTTCTCCTTTTTCGTCGTTTTGGACGGAAACGATTCCAAAGAAATAAGATGCGCGGGGAACAAAAGACGAAGGCGCCAGGTGGATGAATTGCGCAAAGGGCTTCGAAACCCCAAATGACCAATCTGAAAGGTCATCGGAATCGCCTAGGGATCGTATCCGGGGAACAGGGCTCTTCTGGGGTAACGGACACCGTAATCATAGGGATAATGCGTTTACTGTTCCTGCAACCAGCTGCCACTCGTCGTTTATGGCAATATTCAGGCACATCCATAATGACCTAATTCGATTAGGTGCGCCAGCGCCGAAGACAGGCGCCCAGATGCACCACGTTGTAAGCACACGGGTTCAAGAGGCGTTTGGGAGAACCGCCAAAGTCAAGAGGTAATCCAGATCGATGGGGTCAGTCCGGAGACAAGAACAGGTCCTAGCTAATATGCAAATGGCCAACACGTGCCGAGGATTCTCCGTTTATCAAGATCGATGAGGTCAGAGGTGGATGATCTTTGCCGCCAAAATCCGGCGGTTTCGAGGGCCAGCTGGCCGAGTTTGGGCGCAGCGATAAAATTAGAATATTCATTGTTTTCTTATTTTCTATGCTTCTTTATTGCTTTCCTTGGAACGAGGGAAGAATTCTTAATGAACCTCTCGAGGACCGCCTTGTCATGCAAAAAACAACTCTTTGCAGAATTGGACTTTTTATGGAAGTCGGAGGGTGGGCGAAGAAGTGGACTTGGCCATGAGTGGAGTACTCAAAACCGCTAGGAACTGACATCATTACGAACTCAAAGAGTTGATTTATTGAACGCCCGTTTAGCACCAATGCGAAAAGAACTTCTGGATACAAGCCCTCGTCTTCCAGTCGATCAAGAAGAAGCGATGGTGCATCGTTGGGCTCGGGATCCATAAAGGAATATATCGGCTTGATGGCTTCAGGATCGACCGGACGAGATTCGCGAAGTCCTTGTGATCGACGTTGTAATCTTCGAGAGGGCCGTGGATCTCCACGTTGATCTGAACGCAGCTTTCCATATATCCCAATTCCCACGTGCGATTCACGTACCTGACAAAACGCATAATCCTCGATCGCCATCAGCGGCGATAAAACCGAATACTCCGCTCCCTCGATGTCCAAAAGCAGAAATTCGACAAATTCCAGATCCAGCTTCTTCATAAGCTGGGGTACGGTAACCACTTTTATGTTTTCCCAGTGGTATTTTCCGTTTTCGTAAACTGACGCGTTCAGATGTCCATCGACGAAGCCAACTCCGGCCTAAAGGAAAACTGGATACTTTCAAGAGGTGATCTTGCAAAGCTGAAACTAACCTGAATATACTGCCCCAGTTCTTTATAAACTTGTCCAGATTCCAAGATCGGGTCGGCTCCGTAGAATATCGCGTTTTTAAACATGGACTTCATCCTCCTTTCGGCCGAGATGTCATCGCCGATTCCAATCGTCAGGACATTCAAATAATCGTCGTTCGATTTCGGGAGCATCAGCATCTTAACGTCGTCCTAAAAGGTCATCACATTAATATTAACGACCTAATCAAGAAACCACGAACCCGGTTCATCAAGAACTGTCCGCCGAACAGTCTCCTTAAGTATTCAGTTCCGCATTCGGTGGCCACGGCGCTAACATTCCCAAAGTAATCTTCGTTTCTCATCGGGAGCAGCTTCGATTTCAGGCAATCCTTGAGGGCGATGGCCATTTCGTTGAATCTGAGACAGTCCTTGTAGTTCTTGACGCCATCGTCGATCAACTGAAAGCACAAAAATATAATACGAGGTTAAGAATCACTCGGCTCACCATTCTCTGGAGGTTGACCTCCTTATTATAAACAATCCTCGGCGGCATGGTTCCGACGATTTCCTCACGAACGCCATAGCGACTTTCCTTCTTCGGAGGTCCAGTGAGGAAGAGGAGATAGCAGAGTAAGGCAAAAGTGGAGAGGATCAGGAAAACATAACAAAATAGCTGAGAACCGGCGCGTAATTTGCGTCTAATGTGCATCGTTTGGAGTTCGTCGTCACCTGTTGAAAGTATCGCCGCGGCCGATTGGTTGACCTGGAAAACCCGGCGGCGCGCGAGAACGGCAGTCTCACGTATGGAAACGGTATTGATTTTTGGGTTCAAACGGATACAGGTTTATAAAAAACACGAAGATCTTCAAGCTTCAAATATCGAAGCTGCGTTGCGGAAAGGGCTTTATAAGCCCGGTGGCCCACGGTGTTCGGTTCATTCGCGGATACGGCCCGGCCGGACCTCGCGAGAGCTTCTCACTTCACCCATGTCTTGAGCCATCACGGATATTCTTTATCTCCATCTACTTCCCCCTCTCCTTCTTCACCAACTCCATCAAAACATGAAACATCGCCATCGACCTCACCATATGAATCTTCGGTTCTCCCGTGCCTTCCTTCCACATGGAGGCCACCTGTAGCCTGGCTTCATTTGCTGGACTGAAGGTAACTCCCTCCGTTTCACTCAATTCCTTCAGCAGCACATTCAGCTCCGTAGCCTTCGGGTCGGCGTGCACAGCTTCGGGGTGGATCGGCAACCCACGCAAGATGATCTTGCTCGATGAAACGGGCTTCAGGACCTTCAGAAACTCCTTGATTTCAGATTTGACATTTTGGGGAGAAACGCGGTGATAGAGGGCTCGTGAGCCAATCGCCAGTATCACGCAGCGGACGCTTGTCCAGATTATGCTCGATTCGTTGCGCAGGTATTCGGTGACTTCTGGAATCTTGAGCTGGTTTATGCTGTGCCAGCTCAGCCAATCTTCGATGTCCGGATGGAGGTCTTTGGGTTGCACGTTGCCCGCGATTCCATCGTGGATGACGACGATTTCTTTGAGTTCGGTGGCGTGCTGGAGGTTCTGCATTGAGGGCACGCCTGAAGCAAGTAAAATTAGGAAAATTCTAAGCCCAACTATAAACTCACCGGACTTCTCAAATAGCAACTTCCTCCCAGCCACCGTGTGGATAGTGCTGACCTTGGCGAAATCCTTTAGGAACTTGCTGTAGAGTTCGTATGGCTCTGAACCCAATCCAAATATCTTTTTAAGCTAAAGCAGGATCGTTAGAATTCAAAATGGAATCCAATCTTACGGTTTCCAAATCCAGCAGAACTCCATGCTTCTCGTAAATTTCCTTCGTCAAATCGTCGTCGTAAATGTGCTTCTTTTCTTTGATGATTGTCCTGATGTCCATCTTTACTTTCTCGTACAACTTGCGGAATAGATCTTCTCTGTCCTCGCTGAAATCCTCAATGTCAAAAATGCGCTTGCAATGAAACTCACGATTTCTTAAGAACTCCCATAAACGAAATTCGATTCCCATATAGATTGCTGATAACGTGAAACCCGCAATCTCTTAAGGCATAATTCCACGCCGCTGAAAGAGTTTCGAAATTGCCTTTTACCATCAAGTTCAACTGAAACCAACGAGATTTATAAGTCGGCAGCTTCGATAACTCACGTTCTTCAGGTCCAATATCACTCCATGGACATCAAAAACGGTCCTCACGAGCTCTGTTTCCTTGACGGTTTTGCGCTGTTGGAGAATCGAGATAATCGTCGATCCGATGTCCTTCCAGAACTTATCGACTTTCGCCGTTCCTCTGAATATCAATTCAAACCTCCGGGTTTGCTGCAGGAAATCCTCACCTTAGAATCTCGTCTCCCAAATAAATGATTCGTTCCCCGGATGATGCAGTGTTCGACAGAAAAATCGCGTGTCCTCTGAGCGCGTATTTCAGCGCTGCTCCCACGTCCTCCGCGTCGCCACCTGACAAGGCGTTTAGCTGGAATCGCAAGGTTAAACTCCCCAAACTCCGTTCGTTTCCTCGCCTTCTGGGCAGTCAATTTGATCCCGAAATACGCGGAACAACCAGCCACAATAGAATCGACTGTGGCGTTCTTGTATTCCCGAATCAGCGACAGAATGATGATGAAAACGTCCACAACGGGATAAGCGCTAATCGGGAGTGGCCTCTGGCAGTCTTCGTTGTATCTGATCTCGGAATGCTCGATGGAGGCGATATCTTTGAGGCCGAAGACCAGCGCGTCCACAATATCATATGCATGGTAGCTAAAGAGCTCGTTGAGCTAAAACAGCGACCATTAGGATTTAGCTAAATCGACGCTAAACTCACCTTTTCCAGCGTCAATTTGATTCCGCAGCAGTGGAGCAAATATTGAGTCAGGACGCTGATGGAAATCCGTTTGCGATCCTGGATAATCGCGTGGAGGAGGTCGACGCTGAGTTTGTGCGGGATGCGGTCCGAGATCGTCGTTGTGATTTCATCCGAAGTCGAGGGAAGATTCATAGAATGCCTGAAATAGGTTACGTTATCCAGCGGAATCAAGAATCTTGGAAGGCGAAAAAAATGGAGATGCAAATATTTCAACTCGATCGATATCTCAACACGCGAGAGAGAGCGATGACGTCATACATGGGAATCGCGAGTGACCTGCGTAAAAATACGTTTGCAAACCTTTTTTGGAGGTCGGTGAAGATCTTCATCGATCTTTGTCGATCGGGAGAAGTTCGGCAAGGTCCACATGGCCGCTGATGCGTTAAGGATGGCCGGATTCAGGAACTCGAAGGAGAGGAGGCCGTAGTTGCACGTCGAATCCATCCGTTGGCGAGGAGAATCTCGGTCCGAGATTCTCGGACAGGCTTGGAGTGGCGAAGGGAGGCTGCGGTCCAGAGCCAGGAGAGTGCTTCCGAAGGTGTCCGCGAACCCGCAGCCTGGAAATAGGCGTAAAAAAGATAAATGCACGTGATTCTTACCTGTTAGAATGCGTCCATCGAAGTGTCCAAAATCCGGAGTTTCATCGCGGTCCAGGGAGAGTTCAGTTGCAGCAGGAATGCTGGAAATAGGCCATCCTGAGCGCAACTGAAAAGAGAAAGTTGTGAAACGAGCAGAAACGCCGCGAAACGAGCTGGAGAAGAACAAGCCGAGGAGCTAAATCCGAACAAAACAAGAAAAGGTCGACGCAATTGGAGAAAGAATAAAGCGTGACGGGACCAGTAGTGATTAGAAGCCGGTGTTGCTAACCCAAAGCATCGAAACAAGCGAATAGTGAAATTCATGAGTGTCATGACATATGCCGACGTTGACCTCTTCTGCCCATCTCCTAAATTTGTCTTGAGCGAAGACCAGCTTTTCGTAACTGAGGTAGCCAAGAAGAGCGAAACGGCCAAAACAAAAGGGCTCATAATAACGCGGTGATTGGCATAAATTTATTACCGCGTAAAGTGTCCTTAGCAAGCAATCAGACTCGAAATTATGCGTGTTTCAAGCGTCACCGGATTTAATAGTTTTGAGCGTTTCTTGGATCGTCGGTCGGATTACCTACACGAATCCTGTTTACGTAATTTCGAGAAGTTCGGTTAGTCACAAAAGACATTTTGATGTTTCGAATGCTTCGTGTTCTTGGCATCCTTTAGAGTTTCGTTCGAACCTAAATACGCCTGGTACGCGAAAATAGATATCGTTAGGCGTCCTTTAGCGATACGCGTGCTTAAGAATCGCCTGTGTTTTGGAGCTAATCGTGGTGTTTGTAGCTATATGTACACAGCTGCGTTTCTAGAGTTTGCTCAGAATTGTTGTACTCTAGACTTTCAACAATACCACTTTGTAAGGGTAATCCAAGGGTTGAGTTCGTAGGTTAACCTTGCAATTATTGGTCGCCTTCCGCTGTTGTTCCCGTTTGATTAAGGCTGTTTTCCTACAGAGCGGAGGAGTTAAACTTCTGTTTTCGGGCGCTTCCGTCGCATTCTTTGGGTTCCGACTTCGAAGCCAATCTTTGCGCTCATTTCGTTCGTGCTAAGGTCAGACCGAAGACCGTATATTTGTACTCGCGAAGATTGAAGCCACGAATTCACCTGCGCGAACAAAGACTCATTTCGTGCCAAATATAGCTGTTATTCTCTTGGATTTCAGGGCGCCGAAATGGACATCAAGGACAACTTTATCTCCGTTTGTAATCTTCTCGTCCTCCCGCTTATGATGCCTTTGAGCATTATCGTTCTTACGGTAAGAACACTCGTTTACGACGAATCTGATGTTTGAATATCAGGTCCTGCGAACCGAGAGACCATTCCGGAACAAGCTCACCTACTTCATCCTGTTCGTCATTGTTCTTCTCGACTGCATCCACATGGTGACCACCTTCCTTAAGGGAATTATGGATTTCGGGCCACTGCTGGTGATGAAGATGTTCGGCAGTGTGAGGGATTCATTGGATTATACGTGCTAAGTACATGTTTCAGTTCGGCGGTTGGCTTCGAGTGAGCTACCTGACGGCCGTGTCCATGCTGGAATTTCTGTTAGCCGCAAACAGGCTTGCGTCGATTCTGAGTTTCAAGGGCAGCAAGACTAAAAATCTGTGCTTCAAGGTGAGCATCCAGAAACGAGGATTTTAAGGCTTATATGCGATGTTTCAGGCCGTCATTATCGTCGTCTCTATAATCCCATTTCCGTGTCTTTTAGCCGTAAATGTGTTCTGCGACTACATATCCTTCTCCTATTACGAATCTACATATCGATATCACGGACCGCCGCAATTCGAAGCGCCGTTTATCTACTCCCGTTTGTCATTCGAATTGTGCGCTCTAGCGATATATTTGGTCAGCGCTGGAATCATCTTTTGGAAGGTAAACAGTCGTATTCTGCTGACCCTGTACTCAGATTTCCATGTTCCAGAGAAACATCTACGTCGGTCGCCAGTCCAAGATTTCAAACATGGAGATATCCTTCGTCGCCCAAGCTTTCCTCCAAGAGTTCCCAGTATCGTTTGTGAATCTCTGCGGCGGATATCTGTACAACGAGATCTGGAAACGTGGGATTCTGTTTCTGGTTTGGTCTTTCGTGGCAGCGACGATCCCAGCGCTCCATCTCTTGATTCTTGTAACCGTCAATAAGTAGGTTTAGGGAATTAGGGATTTCTGTGCTTAAGATTCGTATTTCAGAGCTATTAGGAAACACGTCCTCTTGACGATCTGCCGATTTCTGGTGAAGTTTCGAAGCTGGAAACTCCTGTCAACGAAGCACAGAGTGATGACGGTCGCTGTGGTCATGGATCCGTCGGATAAATACTGAAGTCCGATCGTCCAAAATCGGAGCTCAGCCTCTGGAACCACAGATTTCCTACGGAGAACGCGGAAATCCCATTTACGTCCATCAGCAATTAAATCTACCTTGGATTTGTTGATTTGCACTGTTCCGTAGGGTCAACGAAGCCGGTTGCTTCCAGATCCGTGTTTTCCGGATATGGAATAATGCTAAGCGTTAGGTCCGCAAATTGAATTGTCTTTCGTAACCTCGAGAAATCCATTTAAACGCTTCTTTTTTCGCTGTTTTCTTACGTGCGCATACACAAGATTTGGTTCCACGCTTCCATATGATTCCGAACACGTCCGACGACTGGTTTACAGAATGCTAATGACGTATCCGAACTAGCGTTATCAATAATTCATCCGTGGAAGTAACATTTCGTTCTCCGCGCTCGCTTGGGTCCAAGCAAGTTGTCGGAGGAGGCAAATAGTTAAACCCAAGCTTTATCCTAAGGTTGCACCTTAGCGCTCTTTGTTCTTTGACCATGTTCCATCTCCCCCCTTGTGGCCAGAACTCCTCCTTCAAGCACCGTTTAGCTGTAACTGACAAACGAAGCGCTTCATTAGCACCGCCTGCTCAAAAACGAGGAACATCTCCGCCGCCTTAAACGTGTCATTTTGTGCTATTCTCGTCATGCGTTCGTGCTGCAGATTCTCCGGCCGTGGCCTATTAAGATTGCCCTCGTGCTATTTGACGTCGTCTTCAATGTGGGTGTGCTTACGGCGCACGCAAATCTGCAGATGCTGTTCTCGCTTAAGGGACCAGCGACCAAAATCACCGATTTCGGGGAACCCTAAAACTCCCATATGCGCACCTGAGGTCATAAAATGTTGCTTCCGCGCGTTCCTTTGGTCGGCAGTTGGTTCCCATGGGGTTCAGAGGGAAATCGGGACTTTGGTGCCAGTCAACTTGAGGATGCTCTCGCAATCTAAGAGTCGCCTACGCGATGTTTATGGTTCAGTGTTAGTCGATGACCGATCCCGTGATCCGTGAATAAATTCTAGAAAAAGCTGGACTGGTTTATTAACCTTTCAAACCGCGCACTTGTCAACATATGGTCTATCCAGCCTTATGTTATCGTCGCTTAAGTGTAGATTCTTAGAACAAGTTCTGGGTAATGGATTCAGACGTCAAAAAAGACTAATCGGGTTTCTCCCTTCATAGCCGTTTTCCCGATTGTTTGTCTCCATCTCAAGGCTCCCGACGGATAAACATAACCTCTTCCAGCTAAAGCCGTTCTATTCCGGTAACGCTTAATCTCCGGCTTCTGTCAACCTAACGAGTTTGGCATTAACTGTGCGTAACTCCTCCGCGGCAGAATTATCGCTATGACGCAGTTTGTTTAGCGATAGAAAATAGCCTGAAATAACAATCTTGTAAACACAGATTGCTTGAGGGTGCTTTGCAAGTCGCGGTGAGGCTTTTTCGCGCTTTTCGGGTGATTGTCGGTGTGTAAAGCGGAGCGTGGTTTGCTAAGAATGGGTTGGTTTTCGTAACCTTTAAGAAGATAATCGCCGGTTTTAGAATTTGGCGAATTCGGAGAGATTCTCTTGTCCTCGATGAGTAAGGAAGCGATCGACCTCAGCATGACCATCTGCAATCTCCTCATACTGCCCTTATTCCTGCCCATCAACATTGCCGTGATCTGGATCTTGAAGACGAAGTCCGAATTCAAGTCCAGAACTGCTTATACCATAATCCTGACCATCGCAATTATGGACTGCATTCACATGGTAACGACCTTCATGGCTGGAATCATGAATCTGGCTCCTGTGGCTGTTTCGAAGAGTATAGGCAGCGTGAGTTGAAATTCTCCGTTTTGGCCAAAGACTGACTTTTAATTGCGTTCAGTACTGCAGCTGTCTCCGCAATGGATACCTTCTGGCGATTCCAATACTTGAATTCATCCTTGCCACAAATCGATTCTTCATAATTCTCCGAGTCCGGGGGAATTCGGCCTGCACTAGGCTTTCTAGGGTGCGCATAAATTCCAAATCCTATCCTCACACTTCTACTTACAGATCCTGGTGTTCCTCTCCGCGGCGATTCCAGTTCCGCTTCTCTTCCTTCTCTCCGTCGTCGACAAGAACATCTTCTTCTCCTACCACGAAGCCACTTATCGCTACAAAGGACCTCCGTATTTCGAGAGTCCGTACATCTATTCCAGAATCGTGCTCGAAGGGTCTGCCTTGTCGCTGTATTTCCTAACGGTTTTGGTGATTGTGTCTCAGGTTGGCTTATTGAACGTCGGCGAAAACCCTAATTTCATATTTCCAGAAAGGAATCTACAGCTCAAAAATCAGCGTTTCTACCAGAGAAGCTCGCCTGTTGGCTCAAGCCTTGCTCCAGGCATGTCCTGTGGCTTTCACCATCTTCGTGGGAGCGTATCTGTTCGAAGAAATCTGGAAACACGGCGTCTTGTTCGTCTTTTGGAGTGTGACGGCGATCACAATCCCCGCGACGCACATTTTGATCTTGATTGTGTTCAACTCGTGAGTTTCTTGTTTCGTTCATTCCAATGAAGATCTGGGTTTAGATTGGTCAGGAAACATCTCTGGAACATGGTTTCTGGGAAGACGTCGAATAGGTTGTTCGCTCTTACGGCGATGAAGTCGGTGTCCGAAAGGTCGAGGTCGGATAGGCATGTGACCACAATTCCTGTGACGAGGAGTTTTATGTCTTAGAATGGTGTGATGGAAGTAAGGTATCAGAAATACAGATTTCACTTTTGAAGCTCTTATGAGTCATGAGTCCCGTAGGACGATCCATTCCGCTTAAGGCGTAGTCGTGCCGCATGAGTCAGTAGGCGGACGCCCTTGGCTTGAAGGTCAGGCAGAATCCGTCGAGGTCATTTTCTTTAAAGTACGTGTAAAAATAGATGTAGAAGTGACGTTTACAATTCTACAATTCTATTGTATCAAGGTGGATGCAGCACATGACCATGTTTGCTTTGTTAGAG
>KN166601.1:48701-59600 GCA_000757745.1 Steinernema scapterisci | reverse complement strand
CAGCCTTGCGCTTCTTCGACGGCTCAGGAACCATTTCGTCCTGTTCGGACATCACTGGATTTTTTCTGGAAATCACGCAGAAATGAATAATTGAAAATGCGAATGTGACACGAGCACGGAGATATAAATACGCGGACTGTGCATAATCATGGAAGGAGGATATGAAGCGTTGGATTTAACGCGATTAAAGGGGAACGCGCGAGCCACCGGTTCGACGCCGCAGGGACACTCAAAATGATCGAAGTCGAAACAGCTGATGGTTTCATGTCTGATTAAAGTCTCGCGGACGACGTCGACGCGTTGAAACGTTTCAGAGCAACAGGAGCAACGACTAGACACAAAGCGACGCGACTTGAGACAAGCTAATTAATATGAACTGAACCGCGAGGCTAGCCGTGGTGCCAGACTGAGAACAGACTTTCCAAAAATCCCAGAAACCGCTTTCGACGGCTGGAGACACGCACACTCGACGCAGAAGCTGAAACGTTTCAGAAAAATAATTAGGCACAACGCGACGCAATTTGAGACAAACAAACGATTTTAAAGACAGCTCGACGGTCAGCGTGAAGGGTCATCTGAAACGCGAGAATGGCAATCTAGTCGTGATCACAAACCGTGACCAGAGTTCCCGAAAATCCCAGAAACTACTTCCGACGGCTGGAGACAGTGTGCAGACAGCCACGTTTGAATTTTTGAATCTCACGGTAGACCCGTGCAGATCAGGGTGAACGCTCTGGGTCCTTCGTAAACGGAATCGAGCTCCGACGATGCTTTTCGACCCTCTCCTGACAGACAGCCGCGTCTTGGAATTCCAGACATCAGAACGTGTCTGGAATCAGCGTGAAGCGCTCCGATCGACCGATCCATGTCGTGAGCAATTTGAATGCCCTTTCTAGACAAATGCGTGTCTAGACATCGGCTTTAGAGTCCTACAACGAGACAACTCATCATTTCACCGTCTTAGTCGCTGTCTACGATGACCAGAAAATGGATGATTTCAGACAGCAGCTGTCTAGCAACGACGTTGACCAAGATTCTCTTCGATTCGGGCTTCAGGAGGATCGTCTTCCGTCCTAAGGTTGTCAAAGTGTAGCCTTGAAAGCCAATTTATGCTCTATTTTCAGAGGATAAACTGTCCGTACTCTTCTTAACCTATGTGTTGCCAGGATAATAGTTTCGCCCTATTCTACGATATGAAGCACTTTCTCAGGTATATTAGCGCACAAGGTTGGCATTTAAATTGTGCTTTCAGAGGCCGCTCTTGGATTTTCCCATGCGTAGGATTTCCCGCGCGACCTTTTTTGGTCTGAGCTGCTGACCATATCAAGATCTAATCCCACAGAAGCTGCGAAAGTGACCCAAATGGAGTTCTTAGACCCGAACTTTGATATAATCGGTTTCCTATGACGAAGCGGTCACATGAACCTTATACCAAAGCTAGTCAGTCATACTTATGATTACCACGTATTTCAAAGTCCCCATGTTCTCATTTAGATTCTGACCACAAAACAAGACTTCAAGAACTTCATCGCCTACAAGATTCTCATCAGCATTGGATTCATGGACATCCTGTATCTTGCGGAGAACTTGGCCGCTGGAGTGTTGAGCCTGACGTGGAAAGAAGAATACGACGATTGCCACAACACGAGTTGGTACGGTGGAGCGATTGATAGCCAGCAGTGTCCGTGGTTTGGACTTGGAGAGGTATGATCGCAGAAGCATATCAGAAAATCTCTGCGGAAAATCATATCAGAAATTGAACCCAAGTTTTCAGTTCGTCGCTTGCATGAGAGCCGGTTATCTGCAAGCCGTTCCTCTCCTCTTCCTCGTCCTTGCATCTCTTCGTTTTTCAGCGATTGTGGGATTTAAGAACAGCAAAGTGGTCAAACATCTCTGCGTCGTGAGTCATCTTGCCAAACTTGGAAGCATCTCTTCTATCCATTTTCAGCTTACCGTGATCCTCGCTTGGATCGTCGCAGTTCCCTTGATGCTCTCCCTCAACTACATAACCATCACCACCAAGATAACTGTCACCGAGCACGACGTCCAGTTGCGATTCCGGAAGGATGGATTCACCTACAATGAACCTTTCCTATTCCACTGGGCGATGGGATACTTTGGCCCGATTCTCTTGGGAGCGTCTTTTGGAATGACGATGCTAGTGGTCATCGCCATTGGGTTCCAGGTGCGCAGAAATCGTAGTACACGAGCTTAAAACTCGTTTCAGAAAATCTGGTTTGGAGCAAACTTCAGAATCTCCACCGTTGAGATCCGCCTACTCACCCAAGGCCTTCTAATCATGGTTCCTCTGTTCATCATAGAGATTGGAGGAAAACTAATTAAGATCGGGTCGGATCCTTGGATTTTCGTTCCTTGGCATCTGCTGGGAACGCTGATCCCTATTATCAATCTCGCAGTTTGCATCATTTTCAATCCGTAGGTTCTCTTAGCGAATTCTATTCTAAAACTACGTTTTCAAATGCTCAAATCTCAAATCGACTTAAAATCGATCTTACAGGGACTCTCAAGAAGAACAAATCGAGTGTCAGTGTTAGTAACGGAAGTGACTCCCAGGACGTCGCAGTTGATAAAATAAATCGCTTTTCGAAGTCCTAAAAATGTAGTTGAGTTTCACATGGATGGGAATCTTCTCATCGAACAGTTTGCAGCACAGTCCAAACGTTGGAAATCCCAAGGTGGTGCCCGGTGACACCTGCTTCTAGAAAGTCACAAGCGACTGTGACGTAATGGGAGTGAAGTCCGATCTAACCCTCTGCTTGGCTATCTTCAAGATCTCCAGCACCTTTATCTTCCTTCCCGTTTATTGTCTTGTCATTTCGGTAAGTCGTTCTGTAAAGCGAGGCGCAAACTCTGTTTCAGATCTTCGCCACAAAGCCCGACTTCAAGAATGCAATCGCTTACAAGATTATCCTGACAATCGGAGTCCTGGACTGCTCCTACATGATTCAGAACCTGGCGGCTGGAGTTCTCGCTTTGGTGTGGAACAAGACCACTGTGATGTGTGTGAAAATCAGGTTTTTCGGCTCAACGTTTGCCAGATTTGGTCTAAGCGAAGCTGACTGCGTTTGGTATAGGATCGGAGAGGTGAGAAGCATCTCTCAACATTGAAATTTTTAATGCCTGTTTTCAGTTCTTTGCGTGCATGAGAGCGGGCTATCTTCAGGCGGTGCCGGTCCTGTTCTTCATTTTATCCTTGAACCGTCTTATTGTGATGTCGAAGCTAAGAAAACGGAGGATCGTGGACATGATTTGTACTGTAAGCGACATAGGACACTGTTCTAGGATTACCACTTATCTCGTTTAGCTCCTTATATCGCTGGCTTGTTTTCTCTCGTTCCCAATGATGCTCATCCTGCACTTCGTGGTTGAAGCTAGAAGAGGGAATAGCAAGGAAATCCTGTTTTTTCTGAATGAAGAAACGTTTGCGTATAGCGGCCCAGAAGCGTTCTTGTCATTTATGGGCTACTTTGGACCTTCCATGGAAGTTGGCGCCTTCGTGATCACGATCATAGCGGCTTTGGTTATCGTGCTCCAGGTAATTCCGTTATCCAATATGCTCATCCTACAAATACCCGATTTCAGAAACTCACCTACGGGGCGCAGTTCAAATTATCTCCGATTGAGATGCGACTCATGGTTCAGGCAGTTCTGATCATGGTGCCCATGTCCTTGATTACCGTAACTGGGCTCACTCTGTCGAGTGAGATGAGTGATAAGCCTGTATACTACGTTCTCTGGCACGTAATCGCGGCGCTTATCCCAACTGTGCATCTTGCCGTGTGGATCATCTTCAACCCGTTGGTTTCAATTTACTGAGTTGTGGCTAATACAGTACTTTCAGGCCAGCTCGATTCTACTTATTCAGCGCAGCCAAGAAGCTGAGAGCCCAGAACTATCTCCGGAGAACGTCGACAGTCGTCAGCGTTGGCCGAAGGTCGTCTTCCAACACGAGATTTTGAGGATAAACAAGTTTTTGTGTTCCATAATTGCCGATGTTATTGTGACTATCAATTATAAACAGCCAGCAGCAAATCCTCAAGCCTTTGGCCGCTAAGCGTTCCCTTTGCTCAGCTCTGCTGGCGTTTGATCGTTGTTGTTTTTTAGGCGAGCGCCACAAGATTTCCTCTCATTCGAAAAAACGAAATTTGGAGTTCCGCACCACGCGATACTTTCGGCTTTGTTATCCAAAGGACACGAACGTAGAGGAGTATCCACACATTCGCTTATGTTTCCTTGCTAATCCTGGATTCTAATGGTCATCACGACTCAAACTCGGCATGGAGTGGCCATATCAAAAATTGTATTTACGCCTGTTTTCGCCATCCCTTATGCTTTCCTCTTATGGGTAATCCCGAGCAACAAAAGTGGAACTTAAGCGTTGTTTAGATATTCTGGTCAAAACCCGAATTCAAGAACATCATCGCGTACAAGATCCTGCTCAGCATCGGAATCATGGATATCCTGTATCTCGTTCAGAACACTGTCGCCGGAGTTTTGGCACTGAGATGGGACAGCGCGACGGAGCACTGTTATATGGAGAGCTACTACATGAGGCCTGTTTCCACCGAAGATTGTGCGCTCTTCCGGGTCGGCGAGGTAGGTTGAACCGATGGCTTGTCGTTTCCTTAATTGGGCTTCCAGTTCTTCGCCTGCCTCAGAGCCGGCTACATGCAGGCAGTTCCATTCCTATTCCTGGTTCTGGCCACAAATCGATTCGCTGCGATTGTGGGATTCAGGAAGAACAGATGGGTCGAATGGTTCTGCGTGGCTTCGATCATCGTCGCTTGGATCATCGCCGTTCCTATGATGCTCACTCTAAATTACGTTGAAACCACCACAGAAATGACAGAAACTAACCACGATATCCAGTTCCGGTTCTACAAAAATGGATACATGTACTATGGACCCCTCTTGTTCCGAATGGCCATGGGATACTTCGGCCCGATCCTCTTGGGAATATCCTTCGGAGTCACCATTTTGGTGGTTTGCGTCATCGGTCTTCAGGTAAGATTCTCCCCATCTACTGCTAAGATCGTCTTCAGAAATACTTGTACGGCGCCAACTTCCGAATCTCGACCGTTGAGATCCGCCTCTTAATCCAAGGCTTCCTCATCTTGTTCCCGTTGTCCGTAATCGAAGTCGGCGGCATTACGCTCTCCATCGGCACCAACGCGTGGCTCTTTGTATTTTGGCACACGCTCGCGAGCCTCTTGCCGGCGGTTAATCTTGTTGTTGTTATTATCTTCAATCCGTATGTTGCCGCTCGTGACCGCGGAGAAGGAACTGGATTCTTGCAGGGCTGCACGTGCGTATTTGACGGCCTTCGCTAGAACGATGAAGCGGAAGAAGAGCGTGACATTCGTGAAGGTGACGGCGGCTTCGCGGAAGACGTCGACGACGAAAGGCTGAAATGGGAAAATTGGGATTTGCTGAAAACCGTAATAAAACGCTGTTCTAAGCGTGGGATGTGAGTGGATGGTATGAGTAAGCACCGAAGACACAAATAAAGACCGTGGGAAACGGAACGAGTTTCATTGAGCAAACTTTTCACATGGGAACGGCCAAAAAAGGAGCAAAAAAGTAAACCCAGAACCATTAGGAATGGAATTCTTCAATCACACAAGACGGTGAAAATGGCAGGCTTAATCCAAATGATACATGTGACCCGAGCGCTGATGTTGCCAGCTTGCCGAGCACGCTGGACAAATGCATGTGCTCACCTAAAATCACCGTTTATAAGCATCAAACGGAATTTTCAGCGCCACTTTATCACCGAAACTCATTATCCACATTTTAACCGGTTTTCGTGGCGGTAGTTCCTTCTTCTTCGCTGCTGGAACTGCTGGAGCTGCTTGAGTCTTCTTCGTCGTTGTTGCCGGAGCCGGACGAAGAAGGAACGGATGACGTCGACGTATTCGTGGTGGAGCACGAGGTCGACGTTGCACTTGAAGAAGCTGAAAAATATCCGAAATGCAGATGAATTCACAAGCAAAAAAGGTTACCGGAAGTTTTCTGCGAGCCGAGCGGTACAGTCGGAGCCATCGGAGGAGTAGGAGCTGGCGTCGGAGGCGACGGAGCAGGCGATACGTGGAGGAGAGCGGGTGCTGAAGCCGAATACTTCAGGAGTTCGATGTCTTGCGAAACGATCTGAGGCTCGACGCAGTTTTCGGGAATTCCTTGCTTCGATTGACTGCTCGGGGTAACCGCGATGGGTGGCACAAGTGATTGCGAAACCGCTGACATCTGGGTACGAGAAACTGGAAGCATCGAAGTAGGGGGCACAGGTGTGGTGACCGTAGGGGGCACAGGTGTGGTGACCGTGGCTGGAGGGACCGCCGATTTCGGAGCAAGATTAGCCGGAGCTACAGCTGGCTTCGCGGGAGTCGTTCCTGGCGTCTTCTTCGGATCTTCGACTTTCAAGTCGTAGACGATCTTGATCACTTTGCGGACGGCGACAGAATTCAACTAAATTACATTTTTCAGGACCAAAACCACATCAGCCACTCACCTGAGCGCTCTCGTCCCGCCAAAATTTGACGGCGTCGGTGCATTCCGCGGGCGCCGGGGCGAAGATGACGGTGAATCGGTCGCGATTGCACGGCGGCTTGCAGTTGGCGTCGAATCCTTTGAAAGTCAGCTTCACTTTCCGCGCTTGTCCCGGCGCGACGAGTCCAAAAACCGGGCGCATCTTGAACTGCTGCGGCCGTGTCGACTTCATCTTAAAGGTTATCGCCTTGTTCCAGGCATTCCTCACTATCACATGCGCGCGTTGCTTTGCGGTCAGCGAATGAAATATGATCTGAAAAACTCGAAGTTACGCAAATCGGAGAGCACACAAAACTCACCGCATCCGATGGTAGAAAGCTAATTTTCTCGTCCATCGCTTGCGATAGAATCATAGCAGCGCTTGGGATCTTCGTTGGCGGAGCAGTTGGCATGAAATGAGAACGGACGTGAAGGGGCGACCGTCTCGAGCCAAGCGGTCAGTTCGAAATGGACTCACGCGAACCTGCTGGTCTCTTTGGCGTCGAGCGTCTAGACAAAGTCTGAGATTCGACACCAGGCAAAGTCAGCCGCATTCCGGGGAGACATGTTCCGTGAGGAGCGGTCGTTCCGCCGGTCGAGCGAAGATGAAACATGGAAATCAACATTTTTCATGTTGATTTCCATGTTTCATCTTCATCCCAGGAAAACGTATTCTGGGAAAGTCAAAGTCGTAGCGAATATAACGTTTGGACTCCAAATTCCCACAAATTCTGCATTTACGTAAAAACTACAGAAAAGCCATCGTCTTAACTCCAAATCTAGTATGTAGTCGGAGACGTTCTCTGGTTGCTCGGTCTTCCTTTCACGTAGTCCAATATGAAAATCACTCTCCGGCTTCAGTACACCGTGGCTTTTGTTAAGATAGCTTCTTTTCGATTTTCGATTAAAGATAGCGATTTTCAAAGAATGTGCTCTTCAGAACGTTTTGCTTGGTAAGCGAATCCTTAACGTTTTCAATGTTCTCCTTAAGGTGTCCTTGGTAACTTCCTGGATTATCTTCGCCCCCTTGATGTTAGTGCTAAACTACCTCGTCGCCCCAAACAACTCCACCGAGAACGGCCATGTCCAATTTCGGTTCCTCAAAAATCGGTATCGATATGATGGTCCTTGGTGGTTCCACGAAATCATGGGCTTCTTTGGACCCCTTATGCTGATGCTCTCGTTTGGATTCACTGTTTTAGTTGTCTGCGCTATCGCACTCAAGGTAAGTACGCATTTGAGAATCTTCGAAACTCAAGTTTTCCAGAAAATCAAATACGGATCTAACTTTCAAATCTCGCGAGTCGAAGTCCGTCTCATCATCCAGAGTTTCCTAATAGCGTTGCCGCTCTCCACAGTCGTCCTTGGCGGCAGTAAACTCGAAATTGGCTCAAATCCTTACTTGTTCGTTGCTTACCAAGCCATTTCTTCCCTCGTTCCTATTGTGAATCTGGCTATTTGCATTATATTCAATCCGTGAGTGAAATTCAGAAATAACGGTCCCAGGATGTATATTTTCAGCGTCGCGCGCTGAACCAAGAATCTCCCAAGGCGGAAGTGTTCCTACTGTTAGGGTCGTTGCGGCTACTCCAATCACATCTTCGTCGACAAGATAGCTTCAGCCAGAACTTTCGTGTTTCCAGAGGTCTCGGGGCAGCTGCAGTTGGAGGACAATACAACCTTATAATCAGGCTAACGTATAAATAAGTGAATTGGAATGTTCAGACTTACATCAGCAGGCCTAAGATCGGCTGAGAACGCGCAACAAAGATTGGCAGCCCGTGAGGCTACAATATCGCAAGATACATGCTGAGCAGAACAAGGCAAACGATCATCCAAGTCGCTGGACCCAGGCGAACTCGGACTTCTGTGACGACGAAATGAAGCTTGTCGGGAAATAAGATTTATGCATATCGCGGAGACATGTTCAATGTTACGTTCACTAGTTCATTTATTCGTGTTTTCGCTACTTAAGAACACTTCTCCTCAACGATTCCCTTTCCACTCTCCCCATATTGGACCTTACTGATCCACATCTGCTGGAATGTTCCCAGAGACCCGACAACAGAACCTCCGATCCAGGCGCTAAACCGTCTTTCCGTCGCAGTTTGCAGAGAGGAGAGCCTCAGCTTCACCGTCGGAGAACATTTCTCGGTGAGGTCGTTTCTGAGCCTCTCGAAAAATCCAGGGAGATTGGAGTTTCCGCCTGTGACCATCACAGAACTGAGTAAAGCCGGTCGGAGGTCGATATCGCACTTGTCCACGCTTTTGGACACGATTTCTGGAATGGTGAGGAGTGATTTCTTCGCGTTGGAACTGCGGCAAGTGAGGAAGTTCAGGTCGAAGAGGCCTTCAACCACCTTGAGGCGATCGGCTTGGAAGTCTTTCTTCGCTCCACACGGGAAGCCGTAAAGAGAAGAGGGCAAGTTCTCTCCGTGTTCGGCTTCAAACGGGGAATCCGAGATTTGCAGGACGGAGCAAGCTAGGTCTTCCACCACTCGTTTCTTCATGTATCTATCGTAGCTCCCAGAAACTGCCGGCAGGTTCTTCTTCAGCGTCCAGATCGGGGTTTCATTCTCTCCCACTTCCTTCTTTTCGGCGATCTTGTACGAAGGCACAACTTCGATATCATGCTGCTTGAGCATCTCGTAACACTGATCCACGACCAAATCGCCTCCCATCGGCGATCTGACTACTCCTTGCGTTAGGCAGTGGCCGTCGTGGACTGGAACGGCAGAAGTATGAGAGGCGCCGCTGTCGACGACCAGGCCTCCCGTCCGCCCGTTGGCGAAAACAGTCAAAACGGCGTTCTTCATAATGTAGAATGCTGGAACGTCGTATTTCTCGAACATCACTTCCGCCAGCTTCTCGCGGCAGTTCTTCGAGTTCCAAACCGGCTCCGAGAAAAGCGCCGAGTGGTTCTTGCTCTCGGTGGATAGGATCTTGCTGTAAATGTAGTTCAAGTAAGCTTCAAAAAGGTCCCAATCGTGGATCATCCCATCTTGCAGGAACGTCGCGACTTCGGTGTTCTTCCTGGGCACCGTGACGGTTGATTCGCCGATGAAGTATTTCTTCTTCTTGGGTCGGGGAACGGCATCGATGGTGTTGTCCACGGAGTCCAGGAGGACGCGTACGCCGGCGACGCTGGGAATATCTCCCATTGGGAATCCTTCGCCCGAGTATCCAGCGCGGAAGGAGTGAGAGCCGATGTCGAAGACGACCGCCGCGACGTCTTCTCCGTTGTAGATTTGGGCGTTGCGGTGGGCGCTTGAGCTCATTCTTGGTGCCTAAAATCGAGAAAGAGGATTAGATATAAATGACCGATTTGTAGTACCGCAGCGCTTTCGGAAAGTGCGAAAATAGCATTAAATCGTGAGATCACCAGCGCGCATTCTGAGGGTCCAGGGGCCGATTTCTGTTCTTACAATCCACAATCACAATTACAGCTACAATTCTACAACTACAACCACAAATACAAGTCACAACCCACAACCACAACTACAACCGTAGTTTTACAACTACAACCACAATTTTACAGCTACAATTCACAATTCTACAATCGCATCAACAATTTCGAAATTGTAAATTTGAAAGTTTCGCGATTTAAATTTCGCATCGCAATAAATGAAATCTCGATGCGCGCGTCCATTTGCTCCTTAATTTGCTCGGTTCGCGTCCATTTGCTTTGCCCAGTAAACCCCAGTTGCCCAGTTGCCCAGTAAACATCGAAAACGGCCTTTCAGGACTCCGAACGCTCTTTCGACCACGGATCTCGTTTGAGCATGAGCTCTAAAATATTATACAGGTTTATTATAATGACGTAGCCAATACTTACTTGTAGAATGGCATCTGTGCCACAGGAGGAGCTGACCGCATTGGAATCAACCACGTCTTGGTGGGGTAAATGCTGTCTCCCAGTAGAACAGCGTCGGGGAATGGACGATACCCGGATTCAAATCGAGCCGCAAGCGACGATGTGCGCAAGACACGACAATCATTGACAGATCCGGGCCATTTTGCGGACACGTAATAGAAGGCCAAATTCGGACCGCAAACAGCCATCACGTTCAAGGAATGCTGCTGTTTGCGATCAACAAATTGGTATTCGTTGACTGATGGCGCTTTTATTGGGACAAGCGTACCATCGATTGCTCCGCAAACCTTTCTTATACCGCCGATGTCTTGAAATCCTTCGGCTACTCCTTGAACATCCACGGGCCAGTCAATTTTGTCGAAGAGATGCTCGTTGATTGCTTTCGTCACTTGCTTGACCGCGCGGCACATCGAGGTTTTCGACAAACCTTGTGCATCTCCGCCGTTGTAGTAGTAGGTTCCTGAAATCATGCTCATTTT
>KN166601.1:410-44619 GCA_000757745.1 Steinernema scapterisci | reverse complement strand
CCCATAATTCCGGATTCCAACGTCGTTTCGGCGCAGGCGATCGCTATCTCAGCTCGTCTGAGCACTGCTTCTGGGAACTCTGAGTCACATTTATGACTCTGGCAACGAAATGACCTCACCGACCACAATTCCAAGTTGTCCCAGCAATACATTGTAGTCTTGATGCTTAAAGGTTGTGTTTGATCCTGAACAGGGCAGATTCAAATGTACGCGTAGCTCGAAATCACAGTTGTTAGGGCACCTTCGGGAGTTCGTATTCTCTGTTCTCTACGTTCTCTTGAAAACTCTAGCGGCTAATCAAAGGTAAGGAGTCTTCAGGTTTTCAGAAGGACGCCTTAAGGTAAACAAACGCGTGAGTTCTGATGAGTGTATCGTCTGGACTCTGACCTCATTGCCTGTTATTCTTCTTAAAACCATCTGCGCGAAAAATTTGAAAATAGCGTTTTAATGTTCAAAATTCAGAGTGAGGGTTGATTCAGATTCTCTGGGTCTCCACAACTTCGCCGAAAATCGCGTTAGCATAAGCTTGATTACTGTACTCGTATCCGACCTTTCTTATTTTAGCTTCTTTTCTGCTCCCCTGGACTGCGATTTTAAGATCTCCTGCATCTGTTCTCCTACAGCTACAGGAAGGACTACAAATATCGATGCGAATTCTCGGTGCCGGCTTTTATCTTTGGCTCTTGTTTTCTGAATTTGGAAGATTAAAGAGCGCGTTAAGCAGTGAACCGGAGCAGGCCAGAATAGTTAAAGGGCCGATCTTGCCTATTTTCAGGCAGATCTTCGATGCTGCTCGCCGGGCTTCGCGTTGGGCACGTGGTGGCAACGCCAAAGATTCAACGGCGGCGGCGAGCAGTGACCGGATCTGGACACGTAGCAGAAGCGCCAAAACAGTGTTTCGCTTTGTCTGGCAGCCTCTCGCTCGCCACCGCCGCCAATTCTTGCGTGTCGACCCTTGCTTGCCTAAATGTTTGATCGTACCGCTTCTCATTGCGCGCTCCGATTCCGAACTCTGATCCTCTCGCTTCGCTTGGAACCTCTCGCGCGTCATCTTTAGCGCGCGAAAGTACCCAGACCTATTCACAGTTTGGAGAAACAAACTTCAAGCCAACAAAACCGCGCCAAAACAAGCCTGAAAATGAAGTCGACCTTTCCCAACGTAGCTGTTTCTGTATTTCGCTCCGCCCGCCTAAACAGCGCGACGGAACTACAGAAGTCTGCGTATTTAAGCATTCCGTTCACTCTTTTGTCATCCATGTTCTCTCCTCTCCGTGGCGTGATTCTTCTCTAGTAGCTCCAAAGTGCTTATCGCCGTTTCAGAAATCGAAATCCCCGAAAATCCGAAGATGGGCTGCACTCTTATTTGCCCGCAACACTTCAACAAAGTCAAGAACGACGCTCCGAAGATGGCGCGGAGCAGCACGGTTTCCTACCCGCTCAACGACTACGAGAAGGAGATCCTCCAGCGGCACTGGGTCCCGACTGTGCTCGCCCAGGAGCCGAATCTATTCCTGAAGACGATGCTGGAGAGTATCAAAGATTCGCCGAAGCTGCTGGACGTGATTTCGTGCAAGCTCTACGATCCCGGACTCGAGAATATAGCAGAATGGCCGAAGTTGCAGAAAATGGCTCGAGGGAATTGTGCGTTCTTTACGAGGCAGATCGTGACCAACAGATTGGAGGAGAAGCTGGTGAGGCAGGACAGCGAGAGATTAGGTAAGCTTTCAGATTTATGGCTTTCGCTCTAAGAGGAGCTTCTAAACTTCGATTGATTCCGATATTGACTGACTCCATTTCCAGGCGCGATCCACATCCAATACGCCCCTTACGGCTTCAAACCCACATTCCTGGACATCTGGAACTCGCACATCGTCCAACTCATCGAAACGATCACTTTTCCGTCCGAAGGCGACCGGCTTCTCTTCATCAAAGCCTTCAAGGTCCTCTGCACATTCCTCTGCACTCTGATGATCATGGAATACGAGAATTCGATGCAGACGTTGCGGCACAAGGAGAGAGAATGCATGAAGCCGGAAGTTTTTATGATTACGAAGTGAGAGGAGATATTTATTGTATTCTGATTTGTACAAATTGTGAAATTCTATGTTGTGGTCTGTATTATAAAACCGTGAAACAGGATCGCTCAATCTGGGTTCTACAGGCCAAGGACGAGAAAGGTGGAACCGGCAGTTGGTTCGCCATGGGTGATCTTGCATAATGGTAAGACAGAGGAAAACACCTGAATCAGAGATTATGTGTCGGTGGATGGACTTGTCAATATGACAAGATCTGTTGTTTTTAGAGTCGTCCTTTACGCGCTTCACGCCAGATCTTCCGTGTTTGTTGTGGCATTGTTGTGTATCTTCGTAATGTGTCAACGAACATGAGTCTGTAGCTTCAGTTTAGGTAATTGAACGACGTCTGGACCGTTATTGTACTCAGCTTTGGCCTTTCAACGAGGGATGATTTGTTCCGGTTTCCTCCATCTGGAATCTGGACTTGGCGGTTGGTTTGTGGATCTTCGCACTTCAACGATCCAGCGCCAGCCCCTGGCTCGCAAGGGTCCATCGAATTCCTCAACGTTCACACCTTAGGATACCTTTCCGTGGTCCCAGATAACCCAGAGTTGGAGTTCGAATAAACAATGGCGCGTTTCCTTGTTTTCTGTTTTCCCCGTAGCTTCTGCTTACTGAAACGTTTCACGTTTCAATATCCATGTTTCCTTTCCGGGAAAACTCTTCGAATCATCGCCACATGACGCATCTCCCATCCCCACCTACATCAAAAAACACCTAAACTCCAGCCGCTTTCTGAACACTCATAAAAACAAAATTTTCATTAACTGGCGCCTCCCAGCGCCTTG
Source organism: Steinernema scapterisci (assembly GCA_000757745.1). Lineage (NCBI taxonomy): Eukaryota > Metazoa > Nematoda > Chromadorea > Rhabditida > Steinernematidae > Steinernema > Steinernema scapterisci. The sequence continues at coordinate 41,756 of KN166601.1, read as the reverse complement.
GGGGAATTCTTCGTCTTCCCCAAAGTGCGCAAATGTCAAAATAAAATTATGGATAAGCACGCGAAATCGGCGCCTGACGACACATCGAAAGTGCTGAAGGGTCGCCGCCAATCGCGCGACTCTTTCATCTGGCCTTTGCGCGTACGTGCGGTCGAATCGCCGAATTTCCGCCTTTGATTAGGAGTGCGCTTTGCAGAATGGGGACGTTGTCTGGAGACCCTTGGAATCCCCGATTTTTCGCGTTTCTTTTCTCCGCGTCATGTTTTGATACAAAACGGATTCAATTCTACTCTTTAGTCGCTAAACATGGGATGCGAGTTTCCTGTTAACTTGATTCGGGGATGAGATTGTCTTGTGTGGGATAGATCTTTGGTTAGTGGTCGGGAGATGGGTGGATGGGTGGATTGCAGAGAGAGTTGCTTCTGTTTTGTTCTTTTAAATACGCTTTTTTGTTTTTCGGGATTGGCTTTTTGAGAATTTAAGAGTGACCTTGATTGGAAACGCTAAAAAGGACTCCACTTCCGCTCGCTGTCCTGTATTTGGGGAGGCAGAGCAGGATTACGGAGCTCCCAGTGGGAGGTTCCTCTGTTTGTACTATTTAGTCGGATCGCCCGCGCGAAATCGTTTTAATTTCCTCGCTGGCCCCAAAACGCGCTCCGTTCTGCAGCTATTCGTGCAAAACAGCACGTGGTCCTCTTCTTCCTATATAGCTTTTTGGGGTTCTCTGGAATTTTGGGAGATTTGGCCTCCGTGACGCCTAACCTCAGTCTGCTACTCTCCAGCACGTATTCTGCGGCGCCGTCTAACTCTGTTATTCTATCCTATCAGCGAACAAAGAATCAGCTTCCTTGTTTAGTCGGGTAACGACGTTATCCAAACTCTTCGTGTTTCAACTTTCTTCGCGTTCCTACTTTTACCAATTTTCGCGTTGTTCGGGAGCTCCGGTACTGTAGTCCTTTTTTACACGACGAAATTGTCACAAGATGCTGTCTTCTCGGGCCGTTTTGGCTCCGCAGAAACCGATCAAACAATAGACCGGAATCCGTACTCCTGATTAGATTTCGAGCGCTTCATTCACTCGCGCGGCCGTTTCCCCGTAACGAGGTTCTCTCGAATTTCTTTATTTGATCCTCCTTCCCTAAATGTTTTCGTCTATGCCCGGGAGGCGAACGAGGAGGAGGCCGCGTTGTCAACTTGTTGTTTTACGATGTTATTCTTGCGATTTTTGTTGAGATTTTCGGTGGTTTCGGTGCGGAAGTTCGGGTTCTTATCAGCGTAGTCTTGTGCTAATTCTAGTCCTGTTCCAGATTCTCCGCCATGGGTTGCATGCTCGTGCGTCCATTCGCCTTCGACAAATTCAAGAATCGCAAGAATAAGCACTACAAGAGCATCCGGAAGAGCAGAACCATCACCTTCAACCTGAAACAGGAAGACAAGGACATCCTCATCCAGCACTGGGAAACCACAGTTCTGACACAAGAACCTGACCTCTTCTTGAAGACGATGATGGCCAGTATCAAGGATTCCCCGAAACTCTTGGATATCATCTCTCGAAAGACTTATGATCCCACGTCGCGAGGAAGCATCGCCGAGTGGCCGAAACTCCAGCAGATGGCGCGAGGAAACTGTGCGTTTTTCACCAAGCAGATCATGACCAACAAGTTGAATGAGTCGCTCGTGAGGAAGGAGAGCGAGATGCTTGGTAAGTCAGATTTAGCCAGCTTTGATCCTATCAATTTCATTTCCAGGCGCGATTCACATTCAGTACGCTCCTCACGGCTTCAAACCGACGTTCCTGGACATCTGGCAGTCAAACATGCTCTTCATCCTCGAACAGGTCACGTTCCATCGCCACATCGACAAGATCAATTTCCTGAAGGCCTTCGCCGAGCTGAGCACGTTCCTCTGCACCCTGATGGTGGTCGAGTATGAAGATTCTATGCAACAAGTGCGTCAGAACGAACGGCACGGAAAGAAGCACCCCGAGCAGCATTATCACCAGATGCATATTTAATCCCTGATTCTATTTTTGTACATATTTATAAACATTTGTCCATGCATAATCGCTCACGAATCTTCGCTGATTCCGGAATTATTGGGATTAGGATACGAAGGAAATGTCCCGGATAAGCAACGAAGCAGATCGCCGCAGGGCCACACACACTTTTTCAGGACCACCTGGGCTAAATATTGCTTCGGTTCCCACATTTCACGAGCTCAACATAGGCGGCATTGGCTAAAAATAGAGCTCGGGTTCTGTGCTGTTCCTTAAGGCTCAGCTGTGATGTTGTCAGCCGTATTTCTGGTCGCCGCTACGGAAAATTTGCGTTTTTCAGGAGGCACGCAAGGTTTGATGTTTGTGGATACAAGCCAGTCTTCTGTTCTTTGACCTCGCAGGCCAAGAATGTCGATTTTCGAGCTTCAGAGACTTAGCAGACCCTTTAAAAAACGTCCAAAAATGTGTACTTTAAACTGAAATGAAATTTCGCGTTGAACTTTCAATTAGACTCAGGCAAAAACTGAAAATCTCAAATTGTACTCGGGTCACTTCGGAAACCCACGCATTGTTCCCAACTGCAACCCTCTAATCTCCTATCCTTGACCTTCCAGCTGACCACTGGCTCTCCTTCATTGAATTCGTTCTCAGTTTTGTTGCCAAGCTACAAAACGTCGCCATCTCCACATGTCATTTCTTCCATGTTTTCCATCTTTTGTAGTATACGTCCAAGTGTTATACCTCCTCGCCTCATGACCACCCCGAATCGTATCCTCGCCTCTCCTGCACCCGCTTCCAGTGACGTAGCGACTCAACCCCGCGTCACCAAAGTTGCCTATCACGCCACGCCGTCGATCGCGCCAATCTCGACTCTATTCTAAGTTCGAAATCATCTCAAAATCTCTCTTTTTCCTTCGTCTTTCAGCCTCAAAACGCGCTCCGCTTGGGACCAAAAAGACAAACCGGAGTCAATTCGTCACTTTGATCATTTTCTAATTACGCATCGTGGGAGCGCGCGCAAAACGCTGGGGCGAACCCAGGGGCGAACGGGGACCGGGGACATTGCGTGATAGGGGACAACCGCAAAGGACACCGTGGAGCAGCCTAAAGCAAGGATAATCAAACACGACTGCATTCCACTCCTTTACGATTCATATTCGGTCCCAATCGGTCGCCTTGGCGCGCGTCCCTCTGCAGCTTCTCCCCTCTTCTGCCCTCTCGTCCCTGCGGCCCATGTGTCCCCAAAACGGAAGACGGCCCGGATAATTGGTTTACAGTAACGCGCATCGACAAGTGCGTTGCGCAACTCTCACTTCGTTTTCGCTATTGTGCGTGACCTCGGCGAGGGATAACTCGGCCCGTGCAGCCGACCGGAAGACGAGTGCTGTTTGCTGATCTTAAACCGGAGATAGGCACTATTATGACATTATCGCTGGGCTGATCGGGTTGGCGCAACTCCGTTGTTCGCGAGGGGTGGGTTACGGTAGGAGATGGAACTTTTCCCAATCTGAACTATATAGCTTTATTCATCCAGAACTAGATGGAGTCTCAATTTCGCTCCAAAAGTTGTGCCTTGTCCTCTAAATTTGTGCCCATAACCTCCCATCTCTCTCTCGCGAACCCATAAACCAGCATCTCCCTTTAATGTTTCATTAACTCCGGCAACTCATCGACTCTTCATCCCAAAAGCGCAAGGATAGTACCGCCAAAGAGGGTCTAATCCCCAGCCACCAAGTGGATTGGCCCCTTAATCCCGTGTATTTACATATTCATTACGCAATGTTTGCGCCGCCATTAGGCAGATGCCGCCGAGATGAAAGCGAGGCTCGCGTGCGGGCACACCTGACTCACTTGGTTCCAAACTCGGCGGCTGCGTGTATCACTTGCCATCCTCATAATTTTAGGCGCGGACGAGCCTAAACGCACAAAGCGGTGACATATGGGAGAGAGAGCCGATTAAGCCTGCACGCGCGAGAGGTGGAGATGATTCTCTCCTCCTCTTCCTCAATCCACTCGCGCCGTCTCGACGACGCAATTAATTATCGTTCTCGCGCACCATATCGTTGACTAATTGGCTGAGAGCTTGGACACGCAATGTGGTCCTCCTGGCTAACGGAGAAGAAGACACTGTGAGCACCCCTAATCGAAGAAGCTCGGAGCTGGCGAGAGTGATTCTATTACGGGGTGATGGTCGACTCTTGACGGGCGACCTTCTTGTTTACTTTGAGGGCGATTGGAGTGGAGGATGAGGGTGCTGGACATGGAATTGATACGTTGGGGACAGATTGGGGTTGGAGGGATACGGTAGGAAGGAGAGAAGCGTTTCTGGCTCAAGCGGAACGAAAAGCAGCCCATGGTTTTTGCTGACCTCCATGCAGCAATCTAGGAGTCTTTCCAGCTACCTCCCTAGCTGTTTTCCTCCTATTCCAACTTCTGAGAATTCAAAAGAATGCTGGAGTTGCCCTTTGGTAGATCTAACGCTTCAACAATGAACTCCCCAGCACCTTGCATCATCAGATAGATCCACGACCCAAGAATCCAAACTCCAAAACCATCCAGCTCAACCAAACCTCATCCCCCTGCACCACCGACCCTTCTCCCCCGTTTACGACCGCAAGAAGCTTCCTCGTCATAACCTTTTTTCCCAACATCTCACTATTTTGGGCCGATTGATTATACATTCACACGCACATAAAGTTATCCCGAGCGCCCGGCCTTTCGCTAATTAAACCCCTTGCACTCTCCGGTCTCTCATAAGGAATCTCCAGCGTGCAACAGTATCCACTCGCTCCCTCCAGTCCCATCTCTCCATTTCCAGCCTAATCTCCCGTTCAGCCCTCGTTCAATCGTGGCTAATCCCCTAAACACTTGTGCTCCTCGTCGCTCAAGTGTGAACATCAAATATGCGCGCGAAGACGCGCTTCTGCGCTCTCCGTTTCCAGAGGCTCCTCGACATCCAGCTCTCGAGGTGCCCGAGTCCATGAAGAATTCATGAGTATCGTTTACCTCACGAGAGTTGTTTTCGCGCTGCGCCAGCTCTTGCGCGCGCGGGGGGATCCGCCCACATATCCACCGCCTTCCTCGAAGCGCTTCTTCGCCTAGGATACGGTAGGAGGGAAGAAGGAAGCGGGAGCGAGCGGCGGCAGGCACTCCCCGCCTATCGTAGTCATCTCGCGCGCCGCGGCGGCCGGTTCCGACTCTTTTTTCGAGCTTATTTTGTGTTTGTCTTCGATTCCAGATGGCAGCTGCGATGAAGTTGGGCGGATTCCGGATCGACGATCTGCTCGAGAAGAAACTCCAGGACGAGGAGATCCAGGAAATCGAAGAGATCCACGGACTCCAGGGGGAAGACGGCAAAGAGGACGAAGATGAGGCCGAAGATGTGAAGGACGAGGAGAATGAAGATGTGGAAGAAGAGGAGAACGAGGAGGAGGACGAGATGGAGGAGGCCGAATCTGAAGCTTCCGGGGAGCCAGCGTCGTTGACCAGCGAGGACAAGACGTGAGTTGGATTTTGTGAATGTTGGTTTGAAAGAGCTGGGTTTTTGGGAGAGGGTGTGGTATGAATTTGCTCTATCGGGGAGCGCTTTTTTGCCGCATTTGGAAAAGTCATATCGGCGATTTCGCATCAGTTTATATTTCGCTAATTTCCTCCTGATTTCTCGATTTCAGCGACACGGACGCGGAATCCTCACCCGTCCGCTCACTTCCGAACTTGCCGTTCCCGACCGAAAATCCCCTCGCGACGCAAAATTTCCTCCGCATCTTCAACAAGATGCTTGCCAACCGCGTTCCGATGGCCAATTTCCCGATGCAGGTAAGCAGTTCCTCCCCTTCCTCCCCTAATCCCTACTTCCAGATGCCCACCGCCGTTCCTCGGGCCAACTTCATGTCGGACTACCTGAACGCCGTGCAGCTAATGCAACAAAAAGCGTTTCTCGCGTCGCAGCAATGGCCTTTCAACATGCAGCGGCCTCCGATGCTCCCGTCGGCGTCCGGCGCACCTTTCAGGCCGCGGCTTCCGATGGGTAAGGATTTGGAAGGAAGTGGGACTAATTGAGATATCCGATTTCAGTGCACCCTGCAGAGGCTTCGCTGTTCCGGCCCACGATCTCTTCCGGGCGGATTCCGAGGGATTCCAGTTCCAGCAAGTCGAATGTGAAGAAGTATCGATGTGATATCTGCGAGAAGACGTTTAGCAGGAGTAACACGCTGATTACGCATAAGGTGGGCTATTCGATCATTTCCTAAGGATAGGCAGGGGCTTGCGTTGCACCTGACTCTGTGCTTTGAATCGCGCAGTTTAGCGCCGATCTAAGCCGTTTTCGAGGCCTCGAAAACCCTCCACTACTGACCCCACGGCCCTAGCTCGATTACACCACCGAACAACCCTCAATTAGGCCATTAGCAACAAATCACGCATACCCAAAACAGCGCAAAACGTCGTTTCCTCCTCTTCCAACATATGCTCCCCGCGCGTAACGTCGTCGCCTCACCTAATCCGCAAATGTTTTATTAATTTCCTCTCGCGCGCGCACTCCGAATCCATTAATTGTCACCCACCTTCTCCGGCGCCATCTGTTGCTCTCGCTACCGTATCCCGAGAGTACTCTTCTTCTCGAGGCGGAGGAAAGAAGAAGCAGTTTTTGTTATTTTCGCATCGGCAAATTTTGTTTTCGTCGCCGACTCGAGGCTCCGGAATCCTCGGATTCATGGGCGCCACTCTTCCCAGCGCCGTCGGGCAGCAGCGATTCACTCTTTTCGGAGCGATCCAAGCGCGCCGCCACGGGGACAAAAGACCCGGGCCCTGCGATATTCAAAAATTCTTTTCAGCGCGAGAATCTTTTATTCGGTGAGGCAACGCTCCACACAATTAGTTGCCTCGGCCGGAGACAAAAGGACGTCGCGGCGGAGTCGACGTGCGCGAGGAGTTGCCTGGGAGCGCGGGGATATGAAATGAGTGACACGCAAGGCTAATTGCGCTCTGAATTTTAGAGGATCCACACCGGCGAGAAGCCCTTCAGCTGCGAGCACTGCGGACGAGCGTTTCGGCAGCCGGGGAACTTGACCAGGCATCGGCTCACGCACACTACGGTAAGATTCGAGGCCAAACATCCGAGGCTTAAACGGATCTAGGACTGCTTAATCATCTGCCTTTCAGGTGAAACCATTTGTGTGCAACGAGTGCGGCAAGGCCTTCAACCGCGCCTCGAATCTCCATACCCACATGAAGACCCACATCAGCAGCGGCCGCATCATGTCCTGCCTCCGCTGCAACAAGATCTTCCCGCTGAAGAACGACTACAGGAATCACCAGTGCACCCACATGGAAATGTCGGACTGATTCCTCCCTTCTCGAGCTATCCATGACCGTGTTTCTTCCATATTTCCTTGATCGTCATTAAAGTTTTAATATTTACTGTAACATAATAAATGAGGCTAGTTGGAAAAGCGCCTTCATGCGTGGGATCAGGCAGATGATGGAAGTTTCCTGTCGGACTTCATGGCATCGGAGATCTTCGACTGCCGAGATTTGGGCGCGAGTAAGCGACTGGAACTCTTCGACGCCTGGGATTCGCTTTTCGCCTTTTCTTTTACCTTCTTGATCTTGAAGTCATTCTTCTTGGGTTCCGCGTGCGGCTTCTCTTTCGATTTCTTCGTGTCGTGCTTCTTCAGGTGTTCCAGAACTTTCGACTTCTCGCTTGCTTCCGACTCTGGAATTACGTATATATCATTTTATTTCACTTTCAGGAATGTTCTTACTGGACTTCTTCGACCATCCCTCACTCTTCTTCTCGGACTTCTCGGTCTTCTCCAATCGATCTTCTTTCTGTGATTTCGTTGGCGCGGCTTCCTTTTTCTCTGACTTCGATTGAACGCTCTTCATCGCGCTTTTCGGCGAATCCTTTTCGACTACGGCTTTCTTCCCTTCGCTCTTGGTAACTGACTTTTCTTAAAATTGCCGAGTCATGCAATCCTCACAAATTATTCCAACTCACCTTTTTCAGAAAGCTTGCTTCTGCTTTCCGGGCTTCCCTTCGTCTCCTTCTTGGGTTTCAACGGCGAATCTGCCTAAAGGTTATATAAAACTTTTCTAAATCCCAGCCTCACCTTTGCGCTCGGATTTCTCTTTCCGGCTGCTTGCACTGGAGCGCTTCGAAGACATTTGTGATCGGTGTGACGATCCCACGGGACTCCTTGGTTTCGAACCCGGAGCGCTCAGGACGCCCTTCACTCGCTGCATCCGATTCCATGCTCTGAAAACGAAGCAATACCATTAAGTGGACAGCAATCAAATCATTTTGAACAAGCCAAGTCGTATCACGCAGGAAAAATCGAGAATCTCAAACAGACTACACATAGGTGGAACGAATAAATTACGGCGAAAAGATCGCCAAGTAAGGCTGTTTCCATAACCATGTTTGAATAAGCAAAGACCAATGCACGATAATTCGGTGAGCTCTAGCACCAAAATCACCTCTGGAATTCTCTAAAAACGCCTAAATTCAAATGAACTTACTCCATGGATTCCCGGTTTGAGCGGTTGCTGGGGCCTTCACGGAGGCTCCGCTTCGAGCGCGAGGAGCGCGGCGCCGACTTCGTGGAGCGCTGCGATCTGGTCGTCTTTTCTATCTCTGACTTCTTCGAGCGCATTGACTTCTGGCTTGCCGCTCCAGGCTTCTGGTCCGCGTAGACGATCGATGTTCCATGGGTCTTCGGCGGTTCCTTCTTCGTCGATTGCGCAGCTGAAAATGGGCAAAATCAGATGCGACGAAAACCACGGCGACTCACGATTTTCGTTTTTGCTGGCGTCAGCGGCAGGCGGCTTCGCGGCAGAAGCCGTCGTGGACTTCGGAGGTCCGGTGGCCTTTCCGAGGAGGAAATGGCGACGGCGCTTCTTGCACCCAACGAATATCGGCGTGGCGGCCGCGGCGCCAACGAGAACCACGAGGAGTGGAGAGCAAATCGGCATCGCGACCGATCTGGAATCTGGAGATGATGGAAATGATGGTGGAGAGACTGATGCGAGAAATCAGACATGGATTACCGTCAAGATAGACGTCTGATAAACATTGGCTGTCTAAAAAAAGAAAGAGACAAGTTGAAGTGTTTCAGACGCGACAGACCAAAGAGCGATTGATTCAATCATTCCCACGAGGACGAAGACAGGCGAGCGGTCGGGTCGTCGACGTCCGCTCTTGTCAGCCCGGTCGCCCGAATAATGAAAGCGTAGCGCGTTGTTTGGGAGAGAAACCATGAGGCAGAAGCTTCAAAATCTATTAAAAGTACCAATTTCAGTCAAGCTACGGGCTCTTAAAAACTTGATGATGAACGAATGCTCCCGAGAGCAGATCAAAGATCACAGGTCTGATTCATCGGTTCCAATTCTATTCTTGAGCTTCGACTTGTTCCACTCTTAAAATTAAAGAAGGAGGTCCGAAAGTGTTTATCAAATTCTAAGCCAAGGGTCACCGTCGACGCCGCCGCTAACACAAAGACGCTTTTACAGTCGCGGCGCTTCGGCGCACTTAACGTCACAGGCAAAAAAGCGCCTGCATGAGATAACGATACACAAAGGCCTCCTTCTTCTTGCGGTTCACTGCTTGTGTGGTCACAACGATGGAATGGTCCTTCGCCTTATTCCTGCTCTGTTTCATCGGCTCTTCCTCCGGCGTCAACCTCTGCCGTAGAACCCTGGACGCTCATGGGAAGTCATTCAAAGTCTTCTGTCCTGATGGGCAACCGACTCCATCGCCGCCGCCCGGAATTCCCAAATTCATCGTTGCATGGCAGAAGCATGTCGAAATGGTCAAAGCCTCTGCCGAACCCGCGGATACGGTATTTCGACCTATCAAGAAAGATTCGAAGCTGGAAAAAACCAGATCTTCGGTGCCCTCGAATGCTGTAATAGTGATCGTTGTGGTGCTCGTTCCGCTTGTGTTTTTGATTGGAGTTGTGATGGGATTGTTTGCTCAAGACATGCATGTCAGGCGTGATAAGGTCGCCGCCACTTTGTTGATGCCAGCTTGAAACGTTGTTGAAATTTTGTGTTTTGATGAGTAAATCTAGAAGAGTTCCGCGCCATTCCATACCGCCATGAAACCTTAAATAGATTCAAAATGAAGATCTGCTGTTTATTAATGAATTTCGCGACTTGGAATACATTTTCCGCGGCGCTGGTAGAATTCTAATCCTGCGCGCCTGGGCTGAGAACACTAGCTCGCACCTTTGAGGATACCTTCGCGGATCAAAGTCCACCGTTTCAACAAACAAAGCTACAGAGAATCAAAAGCTGAACAAGTCCTAAGATCTTCCGGCGTTCCCCGACCGAGCGCCGCTTTTTCCTGCAGCTGTTCGGTCTAGAGTTCCCGAGAGTCGCTGCCTTTGATCTTTGGTCGATAGAGATTTCGAGCTGCGCGATCGGAATCCTCATACCAGATTCCAAGCCTAACCGAAGATACACACGATTAACCCACTTTTGACACAATGTTTATTAAGAAAATACCCATAAAATATAGATCTTAACACTCCAAACTCAAACGTCCGGAGCGCGTATCCTCTCAGCGCACTGGATAAACATCGACAACGTCGGAACGGAAATAAGAAACAGGAAGAACGCCGACAAGATGTAATCCAAACGTCGAGCGATCCGACTCCACAATTCTGCCAGTTTCTGTCGTTCCGCGTACTCTTGAGGTCCTCCGAGAATGGAGCTTACGGGGACAGATTGATAGTTGGCTTTGTCCAGGAAGAAGAGCCGCATCATCCATGGAGAGGGCATGGGAACTTTGGCCCTGAATCCTTTTCCGTAGATGTGCATGACGGGCCAGGTGACGATCGTGGCTGAGAAGACGATCATGATGTTGAAGAGGAAGAATTGCACTGAAATCGAAGATTCTTAAACCAGAGATCCAAAGAACAGATCCTACGTAGAAGAGGAACATGCTGGGAACTGTGCGGAACCTTCTCGGAGACGACCAGGCTTAACACGGCCATGGTGAGGATCGACGTGACTCCTAGTGTGAACCTCTCCTGAAACGCAGATTTAAAGAAAATCGGGACCAAATCAAATCTACCTGGCGCTCGTGTTTCGTAGAGAATCGCGCGAATAATCCTGCGATTGAAAGGGCGCAAATGATGTAACTGGGGAGGACCAGGTTGATGACGTAGTGGAGAGGTTTTCTGCTCACGGAGATCACGAACTTGACTTCGGAAACGGCGGTGTTCTCGTGGACGTAGCTGGTCTTCTCGACGGCGACGTCCTGAAATAGCATTTCACCATCATTCATCTTCAAATATCATCGATTTAGTGACCTATACGACTTCTGGCGCAATCCACGCGGGTTTTGTAACTTCGCCTCCGTCCTCTAATTGATCGTTCAACTTTTTCGCGCTCCTCCGAAGCAAATCACATTCGCTCGACAATTTATGGGCTTAATTAAACAAAGCGCGCGCTCTTTACTGCTTCTCCTAACCTCTTAAGCCGGAGGCGCCTACGTCACAGCATCCCTCTTGTCCTCCGTTTGCCCCCGGCGACCTCTCTGGAAACAGCCGAATTCCTACCTTAAGCGCCCATTCTTCGTTCGGCGAATAATGCGGCAGATGGTTGTTCGACGTGACGTTTATCACCAGCTTGTCCACGCCGTATCCCCAACTCGCAATCTGCAAAATCTCAGTCATTACACCATTTATCCCCATCCATAACAAACCTCGAGGGCGCATTGTTGGTCATCGAAAGGAAACGATGCCACGCTAATCGGGCACATAATCGAGTAGAGTGCCGGATAGGAGCGGACGACGCGGCCGCTGGCGTGGATGAGCATCGGAGATCGGATGTCCTTCAGGAGGTTCTGGTATTCGAGCCTGAAACGAGAGTTGGGAATTGAGAGATCGGGGTAAAACAAGCACAACCAACATGTTGAATACGATGAGATCCGGGATCCAAACGGATTCCATGGGAAGCCAGGTTTGGGTGATGTTGCCGAAGGAGGAGGGAGTCCAGCTGAGGGTTGCGTCGACCCATTCCTGCAACGGGGAACCCAATTAACAAAATCAAGCAAAAGCTAACGATCAAAGAAGCTTCAAAAAGAATAAAGAAACACACCTCGACGACGTAAACCAGCGCGTTCATCTTCTGCTTCACCTCGTCGAGATGCACGATGTGGACGAGTTCGATCTCATACTTGATTTCGATCAAACTGTCCGGAGGCGAATTCTTCTCATGCTTGGTCAGGAGGTACTTCGTAAGGCGCGTCGATGGACCCGTTTTATTCCCTAAACACACGAAATCACGCGTTTTCGAAGACCCTCAACAATCGCAAACATTTCCAAAAATACTCCCGATTTCAAAATTCTCCGCTGCTCCCTCAAATGGGAAAATTCTCCCATTCATCTCTCAAGAACCTCACCCTTCAAAGGACTCACCCGGCACACTCAGAACTCCAATAATCGCCGAACTCAGCAAAACCAACTCCGCCGGCAATCTCATCTCGGATTCCCACGCCGGACCACACAATCTAAACGTGAATTGAGCGAACTCGGGCCAAACTCTTAACTCGCGGGGCTCCTCGCAACTGGCGCAGCGCCTAATTGTTTGCGGATAATTTATGGCGCAGGCCAAGATCACATTTTGCGACTCGCGGCGAGCCTAGGCGCTTCGCCGAGAGCCGCGGGGCGCTGGACGCGGAGAGGGTTGGCCCGAGAGCAGCAGACTTCAAAAAGACGCCAAAATTCAAACAAAAACTCATTTTGCACGCTGATTTATGTGGACATTCGATGCGTTTCGTGACGTTATCGAGCCTAAGGAGAGACGACTCCACTTCTAATTGATTGATTCGAGCGTCCCTCGAGAGGACGGCGGATGAGGACGATTCGAGGCCGCCGGAAGCACAAATCATAACTGTCGTTAGTCATAGTAGGCGCGGTGGTGAAGAGATCGAGAGGCGGCTTCATAAAAGTGGAAGAAACGTTTTAGTGGGGAGGAGGGAATCGAAGAACGTGGTCAGTCTTGGGAGCAGGGGAAAGGGGAAAGCGGAGCCCAGGTCGAGTTTAAGGAATTCCACGACAGTGTTTTCATGTTCTGCCCAAGAATGCTAATCACCCTAACGGCGCGTACTTTCCAAAACAGCTTCGGTAAGCTAATTTATAGTCCAGCGATAAGTTTAATGTGATTCAAAACAACATCGAACGGTACACGAGCAAGGGATTCTTGGATGCCAGCATTCTAAAGCAGGTTAACGTTCAAGCAATTCCCTCTACGGTCCAGCCACTCGATCCGAAATTAGAAACGTTCGAAATTCAAGCTGAATTCTAACAAATCTAGTAAAAAAATCGTGCTCTGTCGAAACCCCAATCGAGCAAAATCTCCGCCTTGCAACGACTCCTATTTGCCGCATTTAAGTAACCCATCAAGCGTGGCAAAAAACGACTTCGAGACGGCAACTGACAAGTGCACACTTAAAAAGCCACATTTTGCAGTCGAGGAAGATATTGTTGTTCAAGTGCTAATTGAAGGCGTTGTAAAAGAGAATTATGGCTTTGTGCAGCTGTTTGGATCAAGGATGAAGTGCTTAAATGTTGGATGGCTGAGGCTTGATAGGAGAAGAGGTAACAAAGAATGGAGAAATGCTGCAAAGCGGATTCTTGGCGTTTAGAACTTGAAATTGTTGTTGAGTTTCTTGAAAATGCAACTTTGGCTTCTCCTTCAATTCCTCCATATCCAAAACTGTCCCAATCTCTGTTTTCATACCCCGCCTTCCAACTTTAACGTATCATCTCCGTCATCCGATGCCTCCCGACACACTTTCTCACTTCCTTCCTCGCATCGTTCTCTCTTTGTTGCATTGGAAATTTATTCCAAGTGTTAATAATTCAATGAGTTTCTTGTTTTCTGGCATTAGTTCTGTTTTTCGCTCAAAAACACGGCGGCGGCGAAGCTCCGGAGCTTCCCAGAACGGAGGCAATCAACGGAATGACTTTTCCATTTGCTAAGCGGAAATCTTCTGGATCGGTGAGTCCGTTTTCTCTTCAGTTTAACGATATAGTATAAAAGGTCGAAGAGTCTTCAATCTGAACTCTTGGTGTTGAGATTCCCTGATCGTGCGTTTAGCGCGGGTTTTCACTGATATGCCCCACATAGCGCTAAAACCGTAAGAAGCAGCTGGGCGAGCTGGAGTGCAGCTGAGAAACTCTAAGATCGCGCACTGAGATAAGTCGGTAAAACCCGTTATTCGACTCTGTGATCGATGGCGAATGTGTCAATTCTGTTGCATTTTACGTTCCATCGGGTCGAGTTTAGAAAGACGAAATCGTAGATTGGACTCTGTGGTTGAACAAATACCTTAAGCGCTTTTTGCCGTGGTCATTAATTGTCGCGGTCTTTGACGACTTATTTATTCTGTTTTGGGGTTTTTGTGGTTTCTTGTTTTTACAAGCTTCGTTTAGCTAGGTCATTAATTTTAAGGAGATTGAGAAAGATTGGAAAGAGAGGCAAAGCAGAAAAGGAAAATTTCGACCGTAATCACTTACTAACTCTTCGACCGCTTAGGCAATTGTAAGCCTGTGTGTTAGGAAAGCTGATAAGATGCGTAGTACATGTATGTGTGGCTATTTCCTTTCTTGTTCCTTTTGCTTCACATAACGATATTTCGTTTGTCTTTTAATTCGCCTAAAGAATCTTTTCCACTTCAAATTCCACTTTACAACAATGATGAAAACGCTATTTACGCCATAAATCTTGCAAAGCACTCCTAAGGGAACGCTTGTTTTTGCAAATGGCCACTTTATCAACTCTTAAACGGGCTGACAGCCTTTTGAATGTGGTCAGCGCTCATGGTAGCGTTGTTATACAATTCCTAAATCGCTCGAATTGAAGCTTTCAATTATATGTCTCTGATCCGCGTCGACGTGACTGGCTGAGTGACTGACGGCTGACTCAAACCAGTGATTCAAAAGTCACTGGCTATTTCTGGCTCCTGTCCATCAATCCGAATTCCCATAATTTCTCCAAATGTTCCCCTCGAGGCTCCTCTCCCTCTTCTGCAAAAACATTCCCTCGTATTTCGCAACGTCGCGTCGTCGTCGCCTTCCGCCTAAACATCCCAAACTTCGAATTAGCAATTAGCCCCTTGGTGGTGAGGTTCAGCAAAGCGAGAGACAAGATGATCGATCGCTAATTTGCGATTCTTCGACCAGCAAAATCGATTTTGGGTTGCGAGTTCGGACCTCCTCTTCCCCGCGAGGGGGCCAGTTCTGACGGCGACGACGGTCGTCTTGGCTTCCCTGAGCCAGGAAGAACTAAAAAAAGTCGGAGATTAGAAAACGCCGAGAGGGTAAACAAGAGACGTTTCTCGGCGTCCTCGTCCTCTTCTTCGCACTTCCGAAGCGCCGCCGCGTGTGACTCATCGGAGAACGTATTGTAAAGCCTGCGGCGGATGCCCGGAGAGTCACCCAGGCAGGACTCAGGACCCAGTGCCTCCTATCGCTGCCCCTATCCGCAATCCTCCGCTCCCTCGCCGCCCTTCGACCCTCTCCCAAGACCTCCTCGAGCCTCCCGCTACCACTTAAGGTCCATTATTGGGCATCGTCCGTTCTAAGCGCAGTATTGAGAACATCCCCGACCGTCGGCGGCGGCCACACACAGCGATTGGTCGCACCACGATCGCTCTTCAGTTCTCGACGGCCAGGGGAATCGATACCGTCGGTCTTCTTCTTCCGTTGGGGGCAGTGCAGGCTGCTCGGGTTGGGTGCATTATTCAAATGACGCGGTGAGCGACCCACGGCCGCAGATCGACTGCCGAGGCCGCGCGAAGATCGGAAATTTTATTGTCCAGCGAAACGAGGAGCTGTTGGCATGTTTTAGGCGTCTTTTTGCCTTCGGTTGCCCGGCGGTCGTCGTGGACGACGACAATGACTCATACGTGTTTTGGTCATTTAGCTGCTTTTTGCTGGGAATCGAGTGAAATTGCGAGGCGGACTGGTTTCGATTGCGACTTCTAGTTGTTAGGATTGTTGCGGTGGAACGGAGGAGGACGACGGGGTTGGGGCGCTGATTTGTGGCTTCGCTGGTGGGGTGCTATCTGCGGAATTTATTGATGTCGAATTAACGTTTTAGGAAGTGAGAGATTGGATGTTTGTAGTTGAGAAGTACGGAGTTTTAGGTCGTGATTAAAATAGATAGTGTTAAATGCGGTTTTCGAGCTTCCTCGCCCAATTCAGTCGAATCCAAGTTCAATCGCGGGGTCACCAATCGAAATCTTACTTCTGCTCTACATAGCAACTGGCTCATATCAATTCTATGATGTATTGCAGAACTCTATTACACTGCTAGTTCGCTCTTTTAGTTCTCGTAATTTCTGACTTGTTTTGCCTTAGTACGCGATGGTTTTCAGTTTTTCAAAAAGCAACGCCACATGAATCGTTTAGAATGTTTCGTTTTTGCCTGAAATCGGCTTCAGTTTATGTATTTTGCGCGCTGGACTTCTGCTCTTTTCAGATCTCTGACTTCTGGCTGTTTGTCTCCATATTTTCTTCTTTTTCCTAATTCTGTTTCGACGGATATTTTGCACGACGACGTCTAATCTTATTAGAACCGTCTACCGCAAAACAGCTGTTTTCTTCCTGAACACGCTTCTAAATATCTAATTTTCCAAAACTTCTGAAACTCTAATCAACTCGGTCTTTTTATGCCTTTCTGCTATCTTTTTACGAGGCGCTTTACGACCACCCGAACTCCACGCTGACCTTCGCACTGTTGACTATTCTTGGACTAAAGATCGTCCTAAAGATGCACGCAGGAATACCATTTTAAGGATCCGGGATCACCTCCACTAGTCGCAACTAATGTCCCCGAGGAGAGTTAGCGTCATAAATATTTATGGCGTTCCGGAGGACGCTTCGGAAATCCTCCTCGGAGCGAGGAAGAACGCAATTTGAAGTGGCTTTTTTGGGACGTCCGTGGTTAGCATCTGGGTTGTTGCAGGGTCCTGTTGTTCTTGGGAATCATTACGCGGTCATTTGTGGCACTTTATGCGCTTGATTGAGTTGAAAACGTTTCCTCCACCTATGAGCTATTCCCAGAAATCACAAAAAAACGAGCCCTCCTCGCCATAAGCTTCCCATGTCGTCTCCCGAATCCGGTTTTCGCGCCTCCGTTTTTCATCCAAAGCGTTATGCAATCCATGTACAACAAATCAAAATTCTAAACTTCTCCCAGCGGCGCCGCGTCGCGCCTCTGGCTGCCTCTCCAAACGTCGTCCCCACCGCATTTTCTTACCAGAATCAATCTCTTCTTCGCGCTAATTTAATATTAATACTCTGTGCAGAATTCTCGGACTTTCCTAGAATCTGTCTTCGCGTGGCTGGGATCGATTTCTGTGATTTCCGTGCATAATTCGAGTTCTCGTTTCAGATGTCCTCGACGAAGGAGCGTTCGAAGGTGAAGGTGCGCTCCCTTCTCGGACGCATCTTCAACTCGTCCAACAACAACGGATCCAACAACCTCGATGACCCTTCGACCAGCTGCTCCACCATCAACGAGATCAGCGGGCCTTATAACACCGTGCACCGGATGCACGTGGGCTACGATGGCCAGAAGTTCAGTGGACTCCCGCAGCCGTGGATGGACACTCTGCTTAGGGATATTAGGTGAGTCGTGGGTTCGTTGTTACGTAAGCTGCAAATTACAAATCGGGCGCAAACAAACCCGTTTTACTTTTACTTTCTTGGTTACTCACAGATTTGTTTATTGTGTCTTGAATTTGGAAATAAGGCCGATTCCTTGTCTTCTTGCTTTAATTTCCTTTGTTTCCAGCGAAGCCGACCAGAAGAAGAATCCAACGGCGGTCGTAACCGCACTCAAATTCTACGCGATGACGATGAACCAGCCGAAGAAGGACAAATTCATGATCACGAAGTCGATATACAACTCGGACGAGGAGAACGAAGCCACGCAAAGCGGCAGCGAACTCGACTCCCTCGGCAACGAAGTGCCCTCGTCCGAATCCGCCGCCTCCGACCTGGACGTGATGGCGATTCCCGAAGTCCCTCCGCCTGTTCCGGACCTGAATTCGAAGTCCTGGAATTCGGTACCGCCGCCTCCGGTGCCCGTGCAGAACAGGCTTCCACCGCCGCTGCCTCCGAAGCCGAGTCATCTCAAGTCGCCGGCCACCAATTCCACATATCACAAGGCGTTCACGCGCTCCGATGAATCGCACGTTTCCGACGACTCGTCATCCCGAACTTCCTCCGTCGAGGCGTCCGCCGGATTCATCACCAACGGCACCAACGGGAATCCTTCGCTGCCGCCTCGGACGGATCAGGACAAGCTCGTTCCTCCGCCAGCGCCGGCGCCGGTGATCCGGAAGCGGCAACAGCAGGCGCCGAAGTTGACCGACGAGGAGGTGCTGCAGGAGTTGGCGCTGATTGTGACGCCCGGGGATCCGTTCGCCAAGTACGAATTGCTCAACAAGATCGGCGTTGGGTGAGTTGAATTTGCGTTTGGATTCGGTGGGGAAACGCGAAGAAGAATCTCGAAGATCCGTGCGGGATTCTCGCAGATCTGAAATTTCGCACGCTCGACCGCACGTTTTCGAAATTCGGATGCGAAATGACGAAAATAGGGTTTTGAGGCGTCCGTCGTCTCGTTTTTGTCTCGATGGTGTGAGTCTGGAGAAGTCATTCGTTGCCGACGGCGTCATCATCGCGGTCGGTTCCAGCGGATGACACGACCGACCGTTCGCTGTTTGGCATCAAATGATGTTTGTTTGTGTGCGTGATTTCTGTCTAGAAATGTTTTCAAATGTCTCAAAACACGAAATGTCGTCTCATTTTTGTCTCGCTTATGTCTGGATTCTGTCCATCACCGTCAACCTTTCGCGCGATGATCTTTCGAACTCTGTAAACTGGAATTCGCCAATTCCAGAGCCTCCGGCACCGTCTTCACCGCGCGATGCAAGGAAACGAAGAAAATCGCTGCCGTCAAGCGAATCGCCTTCAAGACGCAGCAGAAGAAGGACATGCTGCTCACGGAGATCAAGGTTATGCAGCAGTACAGGCATAACGTAGGTTCATCTATCAACTTTCGTGTCTAATCGTCCGATTCCAGAACTTGGTCAACTTCCAAGAAAGTTTCCTGGTCGACAAGGACGACTTGTGGGTAGTCATGGACTACCTCGAAGGCGGAAACCTCACGGACGTCGTCATCAAGACCGAGCTCGACGAAGGCCAAATCGCTGCCGTTCTAAGGGAGTGCCTGTTGGCGTTGAACTTCCTCCACAGGTATCCTAAACTCTTCTTATACAGAGCCTTCATTCCCCCTTTTCCAGCCACTCCATCATCCACAGGGACATCAAATCCGACAACGTCCTTCTGGGGATGGACGGATCCGTGAAGCTAACGGATTTCGGGTTCTGCGCGCAGATCCAGAACGGCGGGAAACGCGCCACGATGGTGGGAACTCCCTATTGGATGGCTCCGGAAATCGTCAACAAGACCAAGTACAACTTCAAGGTCGACATTTGGAGTTTGGGAATTATGGCGCTCGAGATGATCGACGGAGAGCCTCCCTACATCCACGAATCTCCCATTAAGGTAAATT
Organism: Steinernema scapterisci; assembly: GCA_000757745.1. Classification (NCBI taxonomy): domain Eukaryota; kingdom Metazoa; phylum Nematoda; class Chromadorea; order Rhabditida; family Steinernematidae; genus Steinernema; species Steinernema scapterisci. The sequence continues at coordinate 22,165 of KN166601.1, read as the reverse complement.
GTAACAATAAAAAGTTTTTTAAATTATTGTTATTCTTTTACAGGCCATCTACCTGATTGCCCAAAACGGGAAACCCGAGATCAAGCGCCGGGACGACCTTTCGCCCGACTTCGTCAACTTCCTCGACAGGTGCCTCTGCGTGTCGCCCGACGCTCGCGCCACGACCGAAGAACTCCTCTCGCATCCCTTCATCCAGCGCGCCAAACCGCTTTCTTCGCTTGTCGCCTACATCAACGCCGTGAAGAACTTGAAAGCGCAAGGGTAGAAGACCCTCGAATTCTCCGGGCACCAACACTCCCTCCGTTTCGAGATTCTGGAATTTTCACTTTTGAGAAATATCATTTTTTGCTGAGCCGTCTTCCAAAACGAGTATCTTCTTCCGTTACTTATAGCCCACCCTCCCGTCCCTCTTTGAACCCCTCCGAGTCCATGTCCTTCCCTCGACCCTTCCCTGGTTCATTCTCTTGCCTCCTCTGACCCGCTGAATGCAACCATCGCTGATTCTTTTCCCCGCTTTTCGTGGACTCTTTTTGTCTCTGGAGATATTGTGTATATGTTAATTATAGATAAAACGTTTTGATATTTACGAATTGTGTTTTGGGGAATTTCGGGGAGATCTTGGGACAGACGTGGAAACGAGACCAGACAACTTTTATCTGAAAGTGCTGTCTGGACTGTTTGCAGCCGATAGTTGCAATGTCTTCATTCCCGATTTCTGGTCTCAGAGAGCGGTCGGCCGGTTGGACGATGCCTCTGGATCTGCTCGTCGCATCAAACGCGATGCCAGGCGTCGAGATGCTATTCGCGCTCATATCGCTCGTCCTCTTCCCTGTTTGCCTCCTGACTTCATGCGCCAAGGGAAGAGGAACGCGTGTGCACGACGTCGAAGATCCAGAGAAGAAGAAACGTCGTTTGATGAAGGAGATCGCGGAGCTGGAAGCGGCCAAGGCCGTGGAAAAGGCCAGTGAAACAAGAATGACCACGGAATCCGACGTGGAAACAAGCTCGTTGAAGAAAACGACGTCGAAGGAAAATAGGAAGCGAGAGCTTGATGAGGAGTAAGTTTGTGCGCTTTTCTGTTCTATTGTTCGTGGTTTCTGTTTGCTCTCTCTGAGTGCAGAACTTTGAAATCACTAGGTTTATTAGTGATGATAACCAAAATGAGATCCTTAATTAGTTTATCGTATTTTCAGTGCAACACAGTCGGAACGTTCTCCCATTTCGGCCAGATATCCGCTGAACCCCGAAGTCCCCTCATCCAAGCAGAAGAGGATTAACGATGATTCCTCTTCGCGACGCCGAAGAAGTAATAGAGGGAGCCGTCGAAGCCATCGAAACCATCGAAGCCACCGGTCCGGCAGGAGCCGCCGATCTCGATCCCTGGAGGAAGACAACACCCAAGATTCGGTCAGCGACCAGTCCCGTAGCAGAAAGTCCAGTATCGCTCTTCCGAACCTGGACAAACCTCAAGTGAAGCCGGATGGATCCGAAAAATCGAAGAGAAGGTGCGTTAGAAAAATTCAGAAACTTTAAGGATGTTTTGTGCAATTTAGAAGTCGTCGCAAGAAGGGAAAACCTGCAAACCTACACGACTTGCGCCGCTCTATGCGTGACAACCCATCGTCGGTGATCACAACGCTAGAAGGCGCTCCGGATAACCCGTATGGCACCGCGGGCGCTGAATCGCGGATGCGAAAGAAGCGACGATCCCGGCGAGGCGAGGTAAGGCCTTATCTTGAACTCTCTCAACACATGTTCCTGATCCTGGCATCTGACCGATTTAAACGTTCTTCTGAGGTCAATTTAATATCTCCTGTATTCCAGAAAACCGATAGTGAAACTCAAGTGAGCGAAACCCATTCGCCCCGCGGAGACGACTCCGATAGGACCTCGGAAACATGTATGACTTTGTCCCCTTCGATTGCCTTAACGCACACATTTTCAGCGGCTGGAAAAAGCAGTTCTGGCCGCCGCAAGAGGTCGCACCGATCGCGCAGAGCTTCTGCTTCGACCAGCGTCGGGAAAGAAGCCAAGAAGAGTTCGGCCGAGAGTAAACATTTATCGAAAGTATACTTGTAATTGTTCAATTTAGGCACAAAGGTCGAAAAGTCAAAGGACGTCGACGGCTCCATGAAGAGCAAGACGGAGCGCAGGAGGAGCGCCCGGAAAGAAGCCAAGAAGAGCTCCACCTCGATGGAAGGCGAAAAAGGGGTCCAGAAAGCAAAAGAAGTGGAGAGCTCCATCAGGGGCACGACTCCGGTTGAGCCCGAAGCTCCTCCGAAGAAGGAGCCCAAGGCTAAGAAGGAATCTTCCGAAAAAGGTTTGATGTGGTCAGTCGGGGCGCATTCTCATCTGCTTGTTCCAGTTTCGACGCCGAAGAAGCGAATCAAGGAGGACGGACCAAAAAAGATTACAGTGGAGCCCGAAACTCCTACCAAGAAAGAAGCCAAGGCGAAGAATGAATCTTTGGAAAAAGGTTTGGGTGTAGTTCCTCCAATCACTTTTTTAGATGTTCATTACAGGTTCGACGAAGAAGAAGCACGCAAAGGTTGACGCATCGACAAAGGAGGACACAGGTAAGGGGATCCCTCTCACGGATAGTCTTGACCAAACTCAGTTTTAGTCGTATTCAAGCGTTCCAGTGTTTACACCAGCGTCCGGAAAGAAGACAAGAAGGATACGACTTCTGCTAAAGGTACGGAATACTGTGGAAGGATGAAGGATTGAGGCTCCGCATTTTAGGCACGCCAGTTAAGAAAGTTAAAGACGCCGACGCTTCGGCAAAAAGCCCTGGAGTTCCTCCAAAGAGCCCAGGAGCCACACCGAAGAGCCCTGGAGTTGCCGCCAACCTCGATAAGAGGCTCGAAAAGATTTTGGCGAGGAAGAAGAGGCAGACAGAGCGCGTTTCAAAGGCCACAAAGAAGGATGATCCTAGCAGCAGAGGTAAGGAAGAACGCTGCTTTCGGGTTTATAAACGTATTTATTTCAGATAACGTGTCAGCCAAGTCGAGCAAAACGACGAGTAAGTATGCAAATAAGAAAATTGAGATTAAAGGTGTTTCAGAAACGGAAGATTCTTCGGAGAAGAAGCGAAGCGTTGCTGAGAAGAAAACGACCGGAAAGCGGAATGTGCTGGGCACAGAAAGCAACAAGAAGAAGGCCGTGGATAAGAAGGAGAAGATGAAAGGGAAGACCATCGATTTGAGCAGCAAAGATGGTTTCTCGGAGAAGACAAATCCGGGAAGATCCGAAAAAAAGAACCGTCTTTAATCACGCTTATAATAATATTAATCGATCGAATAGAAGCGCTTTTGTTTTCTCAGGAAGTGATTGGTGGTCGAGTGTGGAGAGGGAAGACCAAGAGTGGAATGATCGGATGCAGACGTCCTGGAATAGATGGATCAGAGCGTTTCGGGGACTCCGTGTTACCTCTAGGGTGCAGTATCCGTATCTATGTGCCAGGATCAGTTTCTGGATTACGTTCACTTCGCTTGTTTCTGTAAGGAACCGGACACAGTCGGCCCTCACCGCTTCCACGTCGAAGCGATCGGCGAGAGAGCACATGGAAGCAATGTTTGAGGCTGGAATATATCGATGCAGGGTCTTGGACTGTGTTACCGTACCTGACAAGCTCTCTTTGGACCCATACAGCACACTTAGGAACTCCACGAAAGCATCGAAACTAACGTTTTCGATGGGGATTTTTGTGGATGACGATTCCTTGAATTTCCCATAGAAAAGTGCGGCGAAATACGGCGATGAGAGCGCCAAAAACTGACGATGAACGTAAATTTCTTTGTCCTCTACCACGAGCACAGCGTCGGAAAAGGCATCTGGCGTGGAAAAGCTGATTTTGCTGGTATTCCTAGATTATGACATTAGGGGTTACGGTAATCCACTGGACTCACGGAAGGCCGGAAATCCGTATAACTTCAATTTTTGCTTCAATCTGTAGGTCCTGCTGGACGGTGTACCCAAAGTCGGAGTCGATTATCAAGTCCCACTCAACGAAGAAAGGGAATCCGATTCCAGATCGGCTGTCGTAGTCAAACCTAGTGTTCTGCAGCGTCTTCCTCACCGGACTACCGTATCCCTCCGCCCGATTCAACTGGATCGAAAAATTGGCCAAACAAGACCACGAATTTGAGCAGAATTCTCTATTGCACGTGAGGAAGAGTCCGAGCCACTTGATTCCAATGCGGTCGACTTGCTTCTTAGCGCAGATGGTCCTAAAATGATTATCTCAAGACTGATCCAAGACTTATTATCACTACCACGACGTTCCATAATAATCCACCTCCGATGAATGAATTATCGGCTTTTCGACTAGCAGATACCAGCGGAACTTCGTGGATATTGAAACCTGAAAAGTTGGTTTGGATGGGAAACAAGATCGAACCCACCATGAGGCGAAAGAAGGTGCGAATGAGGCGGTCTTTGTTCTCCCCCGTTCTCCAGCTGGCACAATGGACCTCCTAGGGAGAAGCGACGACCGATTTTTTGAAAATGGAGTCTGTCAGTCCTTTGAAGATCATATTATGGGACTGCTTTCTCTTTTATTCATTTCTTGTAAAATTCGAAGTTGCTTTTCAAGTATCAACTTTCAAGCGATGCCGCAACTTCACACCTTGCCTACCAGAGCGACGCACAAAGCCGAAATTCTAATGCACCGCATCGTTTTCATTCACTCTCATTTGCGATATAAACAGTGCTATCTCACAGCAAATCATCAATTCGGAGTTCTCTCCTTTCTTGCTTACTTTCCCCTCTCCCCATTTGCCCTTCAACGCAAATCCTCAACATGTCTTCCGGCTTCAACTACGAGCAAGCTTACAAGAACACCATGTCGATAGCCGCCACGGCTCGCAATGAGAACGAGGCTCCTAAAGACTCAAACGAGTTTCTCGAGTTCTGTAAGCGGGCGATGGACGAGGAAGTTATGCGTGCACAGAAAATGGCTGAAGCCAAGCAGCTGAAGAAGACGGAGGAAGAAAATGCCGTAGATGCTGAAACCCTCGAGTTCGAAGACGTCGACTACGAAAACATCATCGAGATGATGGAGAACATGGAGCTCCAGTTGCAGCAGAAGACCAACGAGCTGGACGAGTTGCAAGGTCTCTACAACGGACTCTGCGAGGAGCGCAAACAGAACAAAATCTTCCAAAGCGAACTTGTTGATGTAATCAGCGAGCTCCAGGACGATGTTGATAAGTCGCGACGGGAGGCGAAGAACACCGCAATCCAGTACCAGCGATACAAGGACTATTTCCTGACCACGCAGGGCACCATCGCAAAGCACGAGATCACAATCCAGGATCTCAAAACGTCTCTTGAGGAAATGACCAAGAGCAACGAAAGTCTCCAGCAGCAACTCCAGGAAAAAGACGACCAGATTTCCGAGTTGAACCAACAGAAGGAAGAGGCTCAAGCCGACATTCGTTCGCTTCAAGTCGAAGCCGCTTCTTACGTCGAGGAACTCCTGGAAAAGAACGTGCTCATAAACGAGAAGGTCATTCTACGCAACATAATGATCGACGATGCGAAAATGGATTTGGCAGCATCTCGTAAGACGGCCCGGGACTTGGAGCAGAAGTTGAAGGAGAAGGAGTCCGAAGCGGAAGAGCTCCAGAAGGAACTTGAGGAGATGCGCAAGGAGAAGGCGGAGCGCGAAGAAGCGGACGCTCGTGAAATGGAGAAGCGCGCCGCACTGAAGAAGAGAATGGCCGCTCTTGTGAAGGGCATCCAGCAGTGAGAGGCGAGAGCCTTCGTAAGGAGTTTGTGGAGTTTTGTGGTTAATAAATTGTGGTTGAGGAATTTGAGGTTTTGAAGCACAGAGCACAAGCACACCAACGACATCAATGAATTCGCAAACGCACATAATTTAAAAAAAATAGATTTATAAGAATCCTGATAGAGAGATCATGTTTGTAGTTTGAGAAAAGTAGAAATCAGCCTTGGGAATTCTTGTCGATCCATGACCCAAATCCGGCGTTCGTGAGGTAAGTTCGGAGCTTGCTCTTCATGTTGTTGTAGTCCGGCGTCATCTCCTTCGTCTTCTCGTAGCTGATTCCAGCTGGTACGTCCACGGAAAACGCTGTTTTCTGTGTTGCCTTGAAGAGTTTGAAGAGTTCTGCTCGACAGAGACGGGACGGCTGCCTGTAATAAGAGCTGTTAGGAAAGAATAAGGGATTCATGACTCACGAATTGACTTGGAGTCCTTCGAATGCACCCGTCAGCTCGACGGTCTTTTCCACCGAATTCCAGTTGGCAGTGACGTTCTGGTGAGTGAGACTTTCGGGCGAATCTTGCGTTTTCTGAAAAGAAATCAGCGTTATTAAGAAACAAAATAGAAAATGCTTACGTCGAAGCATGTTCTGCAGGAAGCGTGGTTAACTCTGTAGCCCTCCACGTCGAACACGAGGCCTCCCACTCGGCAACAGAGCGCTCGGTTGACGTGCTTCTCGGTGAATTGGTGCTGGAAGATGAACGAGGAGATGTAGATCGGAACGACAAACTGGGTCAGCAAGCACCCCTGGACACCCAGCGTATTCCATCTCAGGATCTTGTCCGTGCAGGACATCACGCGATTTGTGCTCTCCAGGGGAACGTTGCCGACCATCAGCGGCTCTTGGGCTTCGGGAATCTTCACTTGGAGGTCGCCGTACTGCTCAAGGAACGAAGTATGCTCCTTGCACACAGAATCCTCGCTCTGGTAAGGCGAGAAACACGTTGCGTCTCCGCAGGGCGCAGAGCTGCAGAGGAAGTGGATACTGTAGTTGGGCTTCAGCTCCAGCTTGGCGCTTGTATTGGACTTCCGGAAGATCGATCCTTTGTCGTTGCTGTAGTGAACTTGGATCTGGTAGTAGAGGTAGCGGAGGAGACCTCGTCGGCAGAGAATCTCGGCGTGGGAATCGCGGAGAACGGAGACGCCTTCGGTGAGGGTGGAACCGAACTGCTTGGAGCCGGTGGCCCAGGAGATCACTTCGGAATCGCCGTTGGAGTTCAGAAGCATAAAGCCGGCGACTCGGTTGTCCAGATCTCGGCGGCAGAGGTATTGCATGCTCTTGAAGACTAAACTTGACCATCTCTGACCAACAACACTGCTCACCTCTTTGACGGTCGCAAGGAGCTTTGCATAAAGAAACCTCGCCAGCGACATGTTCCCAGCCGAGCGCAGATTATTAGTTGGACTCAGCGAGAACAGCGCGTCCGGATCAATCGTGGAGCTGATGAACATCTTCTGATCCTCGTCGTCCATTTCTCCGCTGTGGATCAGCGCGTCCAGAGCTTTTCGGGCGCAGCTGTGTTTCGCAGTTTTCTTGCATCTTGGTGTTCCGGAAATAGTCGATCCGTTGGGTAGAGTAAAGCTGTAAATCAGCCTCCTAAAGTACTCGTCTTAGATCTACTTGAGTAGCATAGACTGACCCATCTTCGGTCTTCTGCTCCACGAAATCCGATTGACGCCGGAATTTTTTCGCCATCAGCTCGTTCAGGATCTGGACCGGCGTTTTCGGCTTGGCGCTCTTCAAGAACATTATCGCCTTGGAGGAGAGTTCTTCGGCCATCATTTCCTGGTCATCGGACGGAAACAGAGGTGCTTCTGATCTGGGCTTCTTCGGCGTCGGTTCGCCGTCGCAAGAGGATATCGTAGTGTCGAGGGGGACGATCTTCTTGGTTTCCACGGCCTCCGTTCCAAAGATGCTCAGCACATAATCCAAGTAGATCATGGCGCAGGAGCATTTGGCGGCTTTCTTCGATTGCTGCGGCCATCCGAAAATTGCTCCGTTTTCGGATTCGGAATGAGGCACGTAACCCACGAACAGCGAAGGCCGTTTGAAGATCTTGTGCTCGAAAACCGAGATCTCCGGAATATCCTGGTGACGTTTCTGCAACAGCTCCCTTAATGCGATGAAGGCCGGTTTGGAGACGATTTGCAGGTAGCTCTTGGTCCGGTCGGTGATCCGTTCTTGGAGGCCGTCGAGGAATCCGGATTGGAGGAGTTCGGTCCCTTTGAGGACGAGAGGGTCCAGCTTCATTGGATCCTGGTTGAGGACGACTTCTCCAGGTGGATCGGCGTTGACGGCGACGAAGGGGATGTCCGGGCCGAGCTGCTGTGGCAGTATTTGAGGGTTGGCTTCCATGGCAGCCTGGAAAGAAAAAGCCACTTTCAGGATGGAATAACAATACGCTTTGGAGTACAGATAGAGAACGATATACACGATTTCAGAGATTCAAAGCTAAATTCGGTTTGGAATAGGCAGCAAAGGAGCTCATGTTTCACAGCGATCCTTCCCGAAAAGAGTCAGCAAAGCATACTGCTACGAGTCCTAAGGAACATCGACAAAATCGAGCCAAAAAACGGCGAAAACAAACTCGGCAACTGATGCTCGGAAACGCTATGGCGCGAGCAGCTCGAAGACACCAATGACCACTTGTAAACCTCACGCGTTCGTCCGCAAGTTTTGAAGAATGATGCAAAGGGAGAGCGAGTGACAAGAGATAAGAATTCTTTCTTGTCGCCAGTTGCGTCGAAGTCCGCTGCTCCCCGATTCTCCTGCCGCTGCCGCCACGATGAACCCCAACGACGCCGGAGCCGCGAAGGATATCGCCGAGGAAATCCAACAAGAACTGCGCCAGATCGACGTTTATCGCGATACTCCGATCCGGCTGCTCGGATACGCGAACGAGGTCGGAGAAGCTTTCCGGTCGCTAGTTCCGGTTTCCCTCGTTCGCCTCTCCTACGTCGTTTCCATCGGATACGTATGCGCGGATACGCTGGACAAGAGTCGCAAGGCTTATAAGGTAAGCGGTTGAGTGGTTTTGGGGAATCAGGAAATGGGTTTGTTCTATGCGCTTTCGGGGTCTTTTAGATATTTTTCGAGGCTGACGTCCAATACGAGCTTTGAAAATTGGTTAATTACTTCAATTGGTCTTAATTTTGTAAGATGTATATGATTTGTACTAGGACCAATTATGGGATAATTAGGAAAAGGGGGAAGTTCGGAGAGAATTTGAGACAAAAAGAAATAAAAGAATTTAAAAGCAATTACGAAAAACGAAGAAAACGGGCAATTTTGGGACCAAATTAGAAATTTCCCCATCAAATTCGACAAAGCTTAAATTGTGGGCCAACCGTGGTTTACGGTTAAATTTTTAGATTCAATTTAGACTCACTCGGGAGACCTGGTTTGCTTAAACCGACCATAGGCCGATCCCGGGATGATCCTGGGTCGTAGTTTCAATTTGGGGCCGATTAAGACTCAACCGAAAGTCCCAATTTGCCTGGTCCAATCCCCGTGGGTTATTCAAGGTTTATTTGAGGGTCCCGGTTTGCAGGATCCAACCCTGGGCCAATCCAAGGCGAATCTGGGTTCGTGGTTCCAATTAAGAACCAACCCGCGACTCAATTATGTGACCTGTTTTGACTGGAAAATTTGTGGGTTGATTCTGGTTCGTGGTTCAGTTCGCTTAACACAACGCTGGACCAATCTCCTATTAAGAACCTAACCAAGGCTCGAACATCTTAATTTTGTAAGATGTATATGATTTGTATTTTGGCACCCATCCTTATCGGTCAAGTGACACCGCTGAAGGGGTCACATTGCTCCTGTTCTTCTTATCTGAATACACGGCTTGTTCACGTTTCTATTCTGTTCCTAGGAACTGAAATTTAGCTCAGAATCTCTATCTTCAATTTTGTCCCTTTTCAGCTCCCCTGGGCATCCGCAGAAGAGCGCCGGAACCAAGTCGGCCTCACCGCTGCCGACACACTCCTGTGGCAAGGATTTGCCTCCGTCATCGTCCCAGGCTTCACCATCAACCGCCTCTGCGCCCTCTCTGCTTTCGCCCTTAAACGGTAAGTCCTCTACCTCCACTTTCATCTCCGTAATCCCTTCATTTCAGCGTAACGGCGCTTCCTCCCTCGATGCGCAAGATCGCCACCACCGCCATCGGCCTAGGCGCGATCCCGTTCATCGTGAAGCCGATTGATTCCGCCGTTGAACTGGCGATGGACCGGACCGCGCGCAAGTTCTACTCGCTGAAAGTCCACGAAGATTAATTCCGGATTTTCGCTGTAAATATTGTTAGGATATTAATTAGCCTCCCACGAGGTTTCGATTTCTATTTTTCGTTTATTGATAGAAACGAGAGTAGGCGAAGATTGTTGGTTACGTCGTGAGATAGGCTTAAATGATCGATTCGAGTATTGTGTGTAGGTGTGGCTGATATGTACATGTTCCCAGGATAAGGAGGGATTATTACTGTAAAAGCGGCACGCTTTCGCCGTTGCTGGCTTTGTGTCGACAGTATTCCTGTAAATGGTCGAAGATCAACTTGAGAATCGTGATCTCGGACTTACATCATAAGACATGGACACTTTTTCGGACTGGAATCTGGTTACACGGACCTTCCGGCGGTCGTTTTCCGCGATTCGACCCTGGTAGCCGCCTTTCCTCATAAGGTTGTCGAGGGTCTCTACGTGGTTCCAGCCTGAAGCAGTTGGTTCGGAGAGGCTGTTAAAAGGATAAGGATTCCTACCTTGTTCCGAAGCGACCTCAGGCAGGTAAACGGCAGTCATTCGGCGTCCATTTTCGAAGAATTCGATGTCGATCCCGTGGGTTCCGACCTCCCAGTCGCGGTAATCGTCGGCGTCCTCGAAGTTTACGAGCAAACTTACGGAACAGTGCAGCGAGGGAACTTCGCCAAGAGCGATCGGACTGAAGCGACGATCGTTGAAGGCGCTGATGCACGCGTAATCGGGCAATCCTTTGCGGAGCGAGAGGTTTGAGAATGTCCCGATGCAGCCTCGGAGGTGCTTTGCTTGGCCTTTTTTCCAGGTCACGAAAAGAGGACTGAAATCGGAAACGTGCGAAATCTGGAATGTGTTCGGATCATGTGGGATTGGGATATTCAGGTCCGGGACAGATGTGCTACATTAAGGTACTCATAGATAAGGAAAGATGAAATGATACTCAACATATGGCGATTAAGGATAGGGTCCTCTCAAGAACTCACAACTTATCATCAGGAATAAGGCGAGGACAAGACGGCTGAGGCTCCCCCATCAACTGCGACTGGATAACGTCGAAGCAGAAGACGGGCATGTGGATGGAGGCGACTGGGGACATCTTTTCGATCTGATTCCGGGCTTCTCACAAGCTTCGCAACTCGCGTTCCTCGTTAAAATCACCCTGAAAAATTCAGTTTTCTTAGAAGAACTTTTTCTTAGAAGAAGTCGCGCAATACAATTTTCGAACACAAATAACAGCTGAATAGTACATCGAAGTGTTGTGTGATGGCAGTCCGATCCCAGCTTCAAAGTACAGATGAGCAAAGTCCTATTCCACGATATCTCCACCCCAAACATCCAAACAAAGAACGTCCAATCTAGTGGATCTAACCGCATAGAAAACCTCCGGCACTTCGTCTAACCACAAAGCGTTTCTCCCGCTTCCGCATCAGAGAAAAACGAGGCGAAAACACGTGATCTTTGCTTGTTTGCGGCCGCTGAATCGATATGCGCATCAGCCACCCTCTTCGCGGACGCGAAACTGAGCGCCAAACGCGAAACGAGGAAATCAGGACAAAAGACGAAGCAATAAACGATGTTTTTGCCAAACTCTGAGTTGTTTGGCGAAAGCGCAGAAAATGGTCGATAAGACTCTATCGAATTGGACTGGAAGTAGTATTTGGAGTTTAGGAGATGTGATACAAGTTTTGGGCCTGTTTGTGGATATCTTCTGAAGCCCGGAAAGCAGGCTAGATCTGTTCTAACACTTTCCTTAGGTGTGAAGCTAATGGAACAGATAGATTTGATCGGTGTTCGAATAGTATCAGAAGCGCGGTCAGGGAAAACGGGATAGGATAAACGTCCCAGATAAAGAGATCTCAAACGAAGTGGAGCGAAAGACCTTGACATAGTTTCCCTATCCACCCAAACTTTCGTCTCCTCACGATGAGTCCTCTCCTCTCTGGTCAACTCCGTGGAATGAAGGACAAGTGGCTAAAGTTGACCAGCACGTTAGGAGTGCTCCTGCATCTGCTCTTTGTGGCCATCCCTCTGGACTTGATTCGATGGGCGACTTTGACGAGGAAATGCGTCAACGGCCAAGTCGTCGTCATCACGGGAGGCGCCTCGGGACTCGGCCAACGCATGGCGGAGATCTTTGCCGTCGATCTGAAAGCGAAAGTTGTGATTATAGATATCGATAAGGTGGGTCATAGCGGCGTGAAATTGGCAATTAAGACGAGTTTTAGGAAAAAGCCGAAGACGCGGCGAAGCAAATCGAAGAAAACGGCGGTTACGCTTTCGCTAAGAAGTGTGACATTTCCGACGATGCAGCGCTAAATAGATGCGCCAAAGAGATTGAGGATGACGTGGGAGCCGTGGATATCGTAATCTGCAATGCGGCGGTTTTGAGCTTTGGACACTTGATGGATTTGAGCACGAAGCAGCTGAAGATGGCGATGGATGTGAATGTCATGGGAACGATCAACGTAAGACTGGGTTCTCAGAATCGTTTCTAAATATTTGCATTTGCAGACGATTAGAGCGTTTTTGCCGTTTATGGAATCCCGGAACTCTGGTCAAATCGTGGCTATTTCTTCCATCGCCGGATTCTACGGAGAAACCTATGGAATGGCTTATTGGTGAGCTCGATCTGCCTACCGTAATCCAACTCAAACTTCCATTTCCAGTCCCACGAAATTCGCCGTGCGCGGGATCATGGAATGCCTCCAGATGGAACTCCGCGATCGCGGAATCGAGGGCGTCCAATGCACCACCGTGTGTCCCTATTTCGCCCGAACTCCAATGATCCTGAACATGGGAATGCGACCGACTTCCAGGTACCTCTTCCCAGCCTCCGAAACCCAAAAATCCCACGCCAATTTGCAGATGGGTGCCGTTTATGTCGGTGAACCGGTGCTCGCGCGAGATCGTCGACGCCGTGCTCAAGGAGAAAATTCTCGCCTTCGTCCCCAACTACATCACAATCATCGCTCACTTCAAACTGTGAGTCTCTCGTGCTCCGCCGATATCGATCGACGGACGCGAGTGATGCATAACGTGTCCTTTCTGTTCGGTCTTCGCCTCCTTACAGGTTGCAGCACCTTTCGCTCGCATCGCGTGTGTTTTTCTCCGACTCCACTCTAGTTCGGTTCTACTTTGGTTTTGTTGACGCGGCTCCGTTTTCAGATTCCTATCGAAGAACGTACAAAAGGCGTGTCGCGAGTACCTCAACTGCCGTTACGTCCCCATCGAGAAGATTGGCGAAACCGAATCCTCCGCGATGGCCGAATTCTTCAAGCGCCCGCACCTCATCTGGTTCGTCATTATCGTCCCTGCTTTGCTCGTTAATTTCGTGAGTTCATTTCGTGATTTTCGCAGCTTAAAAACTCATTTTAGGTGGTGTACTACAACCCAGAATGGATCCCGGTGACCCAGCTCGGAATCGTGGGACAAGTCCTCTACAAGATCGGAACTGAATACAGCTGGATCCCGAAACTCACGAATCTCTTCGCTCTGGTGGCCCACATCGGCGAGGCGGCCTACGCTCTCCACCTGTGCAACAAGCTGGACCTCTCGCACTCCTCCTCCTTCAAGTGGTTCGTGCAGACCTTCGTTCTTGGATTCCCGTCTCTCAGCATTCTGATTGGCCGACTGGCAAAAAAGGAGAAGCAATAGAAGAACGCGAAGAAGAAATTGCAGAAATGATTTAATGAACACATTTAATAAACTACTGGTTTCCGTTGTCGTTGTCCCGTTTCGTGCCATCGTCGTCCCGATCCGTCTTCTCGTCGTCGGTGACCCTTGCGACTGGGCTCTGCTGGTTCAGAGCCGAGGTGCAGTTGGGTGATGTCGGGCTCTTCGAGTTCCGCGCGATGAGGGCGTCCAGGAGAGAACTCTTAGCGAAAGCTTCTTCTTTCTGTAGAAGGACGAGGTCGGTCTTCAGCTTCTCGTTTTTCTTCAGATCTTCCGAGGCCCACAGACCGTCGATGAACTTATTCACGACAGCGAAGTTCTACAATTTCAATAAAGTATTTATCCGTATAACATTTGTAATCAATACCGTGTCGTTCGTCTTCTGGTTGCCCTTGAAAAATTCGTTGAAGATGCTCAGCTCCTGCGGATTCAAAATGGCAGAGAAACTGCTTTGCTCGAAACAAGTGTTGATTATCCTTGTAGCAGCATCGAAGCACGCCTTTTTAGTGACGGCGTCCACATCGTCAAAGTCTTCGTTGTCCTGTTCTATCGTTGGCGCAACAGCCAACTCGTCATCCTTGTGGCTATCTGAAATCGAGATATTAGCTGCGGAACCCTAAAAAAAACAACGAACTCATTTGGGAGCTTGTGGGGTGCCAGTCCTTGCTCATATCGAACTCTAAACAAAAGAAAATTAGGAATTGCTGAGCAATTAAACTCCTTACCTTCTATCGGCTGCTGGTCCTGTGGAACGGGAGCGCTCATTCGTTTCTCGATGCTGCGTATCGGTGAATCGTTGGGAGCCGCTGGACTCTCGTTGGTGCGCGCTGGTACTCCACTAGGAGGAAACAGAACGTCTCCATCGGACTTGCTGGTTCGAAGTTTCGGACGAGGCACGTTGGCTGAAAAGTGAGAATTGGTATTTTGTTAAATAAGCCAAAAATACTAACGCTTTTGAGGTGGCACCTTGTTAGAGTCCTTATCCTTCGTCAACGATGACTTCTTCACGCCTGGCGATTTCTTCTTAATCAAGCGTTCTCCTACGTCATCTTCTTTGAGGCTTGCTTTTCTCAAGGTGGGCGGCTTCTTCTGAGTCCCTTTCCGGGAGCCACTCTTGGAACGGCTTGCTGACGAGCAACTTGAGTCGCTAATCTTGCTCTTGTTTAATCCTCGCCTTCCTTTCGGCAGAGCCGGTTGCCTCGCAGTGTTGATGTTTTCAAACTCCGTGGGATCATCGTTGGGAGTGTTGTCTGCAATATTTAATGTTTTGATTTCCGGATTACGAAAATTGGACTGAATTCAACGTATCAAAAAGCGCGAAATGATCAGATAATATCGCCTGGATATTGGTCCAGAAATCGTCCGACGAAGGCATTCATCAAAACAAACAACGTTGACCAAAAAGTTGCTAAAATTGAACATAGTTTCCTCGTGACCGGAATCCATTCGCAGCCGCATGCCCAAACAACTCAAATACGGAACTCGGTGATTCCGCTTAAAACCTCACCCTTTTTCTTCGATTTCATCTTCCTCGCAGCGTTCGGATTTGGTGGTTTCGGTGAACGGGCCTTCTGAGTTGGAGCCGCTTTCCTAAAAACATCGCCATTAATCCCAGAAAGGCATAAAATCCTCACCCGGTGGTCTTCTGCATATTGTGAAACTTGCGCTTCAGGTTCGCCGCCTCCTGCGCATTGATTCCCTCCTTGGCCGCCTTATCGGGGTCCTTCAAATTCTTCACCTGGGAAGGTCGCAGAGGAGGATTCGAGGGACGCTGGGCTTGACAAATGAAGCAGATGCTGACAACAGCCAATTGGACGAGAATCCCCATCGCGGGCACAAGCATCTTGACGCTTCGGCCTCGCGGGGCGACCTTCAAACGTAACACTGACTGGAAATGAGACCCATCGGCGCTTTTAAATGACCGGAGTTTGTCTCAGTCTGAAAAGAACGGAAATTGAGACAATTCATGTCTGAAACACCGCCGCAGACAAGAAATTCAGACAATTCGCCGCGTCTAAAACGATTCAAAAGTGCGACGCGACATTCATAGTGCGATGTTCCAGCGATGCCATCAAGGCGTCGTGTAGCTCATTGCAAGTGCTCTGAGTTGGCGCGCGGCTCGGTGCGGGTTCGAACCCCACCGGTGAATTCCTGTGACGAACAAATAGAGGACGAGTCAGAGATTCCATTCCCATGTTGATTACGAGGCATTTGTCTGAGGGTTTCTTTTTGCGTCCGTTTGCAAGAAAGCAGCAAGATTGGCTTTCTTATTTGTGGCCACTCTTGTCACTTGTTAAGGACGTCGTGTGGAGGAGTGGTTGGCTCCTAGACTGGTAAATGACTCGGGGCAGGTTCGCTTCTTCCACAAGACTGATGATTCCTGTGACGAACATATAGAGGACGAGTCAGAGATTCCATTCTCATGTTGATTACGAGGCATTTGTCTGAGGGTTTCTTTTTGGGATTTCCAACAAATTCATGATAAATCTTTCTTTTGGCAAACACTTCACCAACATTTATAATTTAAAAGGGAAACAAACCAAAACTCTGACTCATATAAGAAACCGGAAACGGTGGAAAATTACGGCTTTGGACATTTTCAAACGTCATTAATCTAATCTAGCCAACTTCATGCTCCCTTACGTCAGAGTCGCCTTTTTGAGTCTTTTGTTGCAATCATGCACTTATGCTCTCGTTTGCAGCCGCTGGAACGTTGGAACCTCCGCTTCCTCCGGCTCTTCGCGGACTCTTAATCAATGCGGTCGCGGTTCGCTGGTCCCGAAAAATGCTGGAAGAGATCGTCTTTCGCCTTGAAACTTTTCTCTGAGAAGCGTGCGGCAAATACTGAATCTGACATCAGGAAATTAGACCCTTTGAGTAGCTCTTCAGCTTCTAATGACCCTTAAACGTCTTGCTCATATCTCCGACTCTAGCCATTAGTCACCTTCCTCCTGATTCCGTCAAAACAAAAGCTATTCCGACTCTTTGCGGCGAGATCGAACCAACAATCAAACATTTGGGAAGCCGGAAAACGACGCATTTCAATGTGAAACACGGCGTCCTCCGACTCCCAGCGAATTGAGTGTGTCGAGCAGCTCGACCGACTGGGCAATTAAGCGAGTCTAACCCATAATTTTATTTACAGCTCTGGATTTTATCGGAAATGGAGCGTTTATGAGTTGAAATCCGGTGCCAATACACCAGAGTAGGTTAGCTCACAGTAAGATCCAGATCTGAACATTCCGTAAACCCGAAACATCCAAACTTCTAAAGCTGCTACACTTCAAAATGTGCCAATTTTTGTTTCTGAAAACGTCTTTTGCATCTTCGACCAACAAAAACATCAGGAACTGCGTTCCCTTAGCGTCTGGCGGTGTGGAGCAGATACAACTCTCAATAACAGTTTGTCTTTTGACTGCTAATCGATAAGAACCAACGCGTACTCCGAATCTTCAGGCGGCCGGAACGCGGCGTCCTCCGACTCTCGACGGCGGCAAGGACACCGCAAATTAGAAAAAAGCGAAGTCTTGAGTTTTTATTTAAAGTCGGCTTGTATTAAAGAGCAAAGAGGGGTTGAAAGAGAAGAATTGTGGGTTTCGAGATCGGATCTTGTAGAGTATAGACTACAAGATTCTCGAATGAGATTGAGGTCATCGGATTGAGTTTCATAAATTAAAATTCATGTTTTAAAACCCGAGTATTTTTTGTTTGTGGGAAAGATTAGAGCCGAATCGCCAGGTTCAATCAAAGCTCTGTCCAACCTAATTCAGCTGTCAAAGCTGCAAACTACAAAACTGTCAGCAGAGTTTTCGTCTTCCGACGTTTGCCAAAACCATCTGTCATCTGATCTCGATCTTCCAGACTCTCTCTCTCCTTTCCCCCTAACCCAAAAACGCTCTGTTTACATATCCTTCCGTCACTTCAGGTGCACTCACCCCACGCTGTCCCACCTCTGACCTTGCCAGTGTGAACAGTCGATTTCGTCCATTCCAACTCTCCCAAACTCCCTTCTGTTTTAGCCGCTTAAAAATTCCATTTTCGACTTTTCCACTTCGCGACGCAACTCCGCGATTGTCTTCTTCGTCGTCTTCGTTTTCTTCTCCTGCTTCCCGATAAGTGGATCCCGACTCGGAGAGTCGCTATATGACAGAGCCCAACGTGGCCTCTATAATGTTTTCACGAAAACAGTTGTTATTTCAATCGATAGAGGAACACGCGCGCCATCCAAATCTCAAACGCGGAACATCGCCATCCTCCGAATCACCGCTAAACTGCCTGTCGCCTCTGTGACCTAAGGCACTCTGTTTCTTGTCGGAAGCTTGTCTTTTGGGGTTCCCAATTTGACTTTTGGGTCTCTTCTAACCGTTTCGGTCACGAAGTTCCCATTTTGGTTCTAAGGCCGTGTTTCTTGACCCCAAAGGTAAAAATGTCAATTTCGAAAAAAAGGTTACGAAATGGCATTCGGATAGCAATCGTGGACCTGTAAAGTGTTCTCTTTGTTTGCCAATCGATACGGAACGCGCGCGTCCTCCGAATCTTAAAGCGATTGGAACACGCCGTACTCCGACTCTCCGGGTCGAGTGGATGTTGCTCGTGTTTTTGGATTTCAAATTTCGATATTTGTGTCGCTAATTTGATGTTTTGGGGTTTCAATGGGTTTAGAGGGATACTGTAGCTGTTAGTTGGGATGGTCAGAAGCTGTTCGCAAGCAGTTCTAAATTTGGGTTTTGCTTAGTCTTGGACTTTCGTTAAGATCGATTCAAATTAAGATGCTAAAGACTTGTATAAGATTCTAGGTATAAATGTAGTTTAAGCTCCGATTTTTCGAGTTTTCGAGAAGTCAGACCTTTGAAATGGACTTTGACGTTTTCCAATGACCTTTTACCTCCATTTCGCGTTGTAAACAACTGAGAAATGCCGACCAGACTCACAAACTATCAAGCAACTGATATTTTTGGCTTATTTATAAGTCGTCTTTGCCTTTTTTTTGGATTAGCGGAGTGTTGGGATTGGCCGAAGCGACCAAATGAACTGCTTGCCGAATTCCAAATTCTTGTCCATGCTCAGGGGTCAATTTCCTTCCCCGTCTCCCAGCTACACTTCAAAGGACGCGTAAACCTGCCGGAAAACAACGCTCACCCCTCGGCGCCTCCCTCTCGCTAATCTTCAGCTTCAATCCGCCCTTATGCATAATAGTTTCGTCTCTTCCGACCGGCAACCCAGGACCCCTCCCGCCGCTCTCCTTCCTTCTCGGCACCTAATTACAAAGAGTCCCCGGCAGTCATAAAGCGTATTTGTTTCTCCCGTTCTCATCGAATCTTCGGCTGTTTCTTGCAATCAGCCGTTGGTTATCTCAGGGTTTTGAATTTTGCATTTCAAATGTTTCGGAAAATTCCAGAATCTTCTTGAAGTTTATCACCACTTTGACTCCAACTTTTCTGCTGATTCCAGGCAGGCGAAATTGTCAAAATCTGATTCTTTCGATCTGTTCTGGTCAACTCTACAGTATCCCGTTCTGGCGAACCCTTAGAGCCACCCAGATTGCAGTCACCCGTTCCGCCGCAACCCAAAGAAGTCCACTCTCAAATCCGTCTTCTTTGTCGAGTTTTGGCGCCCGGCGCTAGTAGGCGGAGTCGGCGGCTTCCCAGGTGCGTCGTCCAGCGCCACAACGCAGCTTGGCGGCGGCATTCGGCGGCCGCGGCGTCGGAGGACGAGTAGTTCCACTCCTTCGAAGGCCACGCGCGTCCGACGAAACGCGGCGGTCATTCCACTGCGTTTCGGGACGTCGACGGTCGGGAGCCCGGGGGACCCGAAGTGCTTTCGTTGTTTCTGTATCCTGGGGCTCGGAAGACGAAGCGGGAGGTCGTTGCTGAGTATCATTTGCTCGGGAGGCACTTGTTGGTGTGTCCGTCCGGTCGGGGGTAGGGGGCAGGCAGATGGCGGGAGGGGACGGTTGGCCTGTTTGAGTCTGAAGGACGAGTTTTTAAGGCGCTTTTTGTGGCGACTCGCTCGATGCGGTTATGAGCTTGGGTGCCCCTCTTCCTTCCAGTACGGGTTCTCCCTAGACTGGGGTCCCAGACTTTGCACTCTCTGTGCACTCTTTTGTCTAAATCAGAAGTTTGGATGTTCTTTATAGTTAGGACTAACTTATATCTAGCTTGAGCGGAACGTTTGGGGAGATAAACGAGACAACTTTGGTATTTTTTTCTTGAGTGTCTAGACTTAGAACCCGTGTCTCCCGACAAGTAGGAACCAAAAAATTTGAGCGTACAGACAGTCAAGGAGACCCAATCAGACCCCGAGCCAGTCTAGACCGCCAATGCCATGTGTGGTCCCATTCGTGCTTCTGTCACGGCCACAGGCGGTTGGTCCATCCTGGTCCTTTTTCCAGACATTTCTAGAACCTTATCAGCGTTCATTTTGTCCTCCTCTCACCGCCAGAATCGGTCGGTCCTCTTCCCTTCTCCTCTCCTGAACATCGGTTCTGCCGTTCCCAGGTTACGGTCACTCTTCCAAAGTTCGCGCCTTGCATCGCAATCTCGCATCGCTTTTCCACGTATCCACTGCTTTTGAGCCCAAAATCGGCCATTTCGGCCCAATCGTGTGAACATGGCGACGCGCGCCCTGCGACAGTTGGTGATGCATCGCATTATCTTCTTTCTTAGCCTTAGTTTTAGAGCACTAGACAAGGGGCAATATCGATTTTATGTACGCAGCCGTGATGCCATGACTGATTTTTTGCACTTTCGACGTCCGTAGTTGTGTTGACCGCGTTTACACCGAATCTGTCTGTTCGGTTACAGTTTCCCCTTTCCCGAGCGCCGTTCGATTCCCGATGTTTTTGCGATTCGCCGGTCTCGGACTCTCCGACTGCTTCCGGCGGCTCAAGCTTATTTTGGGATATTTCTGCTGCGTCGTCGCTAAGGTCAAATGTAAATACTTGTGTGCCAATGACGGCGATGAGGAGAGAACTGACTCCGGCCTCGAAAAGGCGGCCTCGGCGATGGCGCGAGTCCCACCGCGCGCGCGATGTGCAAATTTGCGGGAATTTTAGCCCTCTGTTCTTCATTCGTCCTGTGCGGGTCTGACGTCACCACATCGCGAATCGATAATGCTCTAAAAACGTTTTCTTGTCGGGTCGACCCTTTAGTGATCGTGCTCCGTGTGCGAACCTCCGATCTGACCACCTCCTCATTTCAGGCTTTGCAGTCCGTCAACATGGCCGCTGCTCACGACGAGGACGTCGAAATGGGCGAAGAGTACGATAATGAAGAAGGTGAGTGGACATTTCAAAAGACATTCAGGAACTGATATTGGCGTTTTAGAACAAGTAGAAGACGAATCCATGACCGGAGAGAACGAATACTCCACCGCCGGCGAGAACGACGAATCCATGGAAGACGACGAAGAAGGCGACACTGCTGCTTCAAACGACGACGACGAGGAAGAAGAGGCTCCCGCAAAATCGAAGAAATCAAAGAAGTCTTCGAAGTCCAAAAAATCAAAAAAATCGAAGAGCAAGAAACAAGATCTCGACCCCAACACCTGCTCCAGCGGTGATCTCTGTGAATCCCTCGGGCTCGAAGATGTCCAGCTTGAATACGACAACGACGCCTTCGTGTCGGTTTCGTCGTACAAGCAGTTCTCAAGCCGATACCGAGGAGAGCTTCAGGCCGCCAACCCCAAGGCCAGCTCGTCGAAGCTTCAGCAGATTCTCACCGTCAAGCACCGAGAATTCCAAGAACAGGCCATCGCAGAGGGACGCCAGACAGCCGCTCCGAAGAAGGTTACCCGGTCATCCGCTTCTGGCAAGGAAAAGACCGTCGCTCCCATCAAGATTCGCATCAGCGGCCGCAAGAAGCGCAAGAATGATGACAACGACGAAAGCGATGATGAAGAATTTGAAGCTCACCTCCGAGCGTATGACGAACGCCTGGAAGAAGAGGAGCGCGCCAAGGAAGAAAGGAAGAAGCAGCGAGCCGACGAAAAGGCCAAGAAGAAGAAGGCGGAAGCCCTAGCTGCCGCAAAGAAGGCACCGAAACGACGACGT
>KN166600.1:74494-94686 GCA_000757745.1 Steinernema scapterisci | reverse complement strand
CAAACACTGCATGCAGTAGGCGAATTGGTCGCCATCTTTGCGGTCCGGAACGAAAAACTTGAATACGTGGTTCGGGTACCGGGTGCTGTGGAAAATTGCCACTTGGCTCCCGTCTTCGTTCACTTCGTCCATGGGTTTTCATGGCATCGACCTAAAATCATACATTGAAAGTGGCAAAATTCGGAAGAAAACTCACGGAAAATTGTAACTTATATCTGTTGATCTTGAAGCGGCCGCGTGGGCTGAATTCAGCCTCCTGGCATCGTCTTGTTGGATGAGGAACAACGCAGGATCCGACGACGTTGTTCTTGAATCTGAAATCGGAGCTGGAAATGGCACTAAACAAAGACGAAATCCGAGAAAAATAAAGGCAAAACGGAGACAACAAATGAATCATTCAAATTTGCAAAACAAGGATTCAAATGTGCGACTAATCCCAGCTTCCCAATCACACGCTAAAAACCCACCTCAAATTCCACTCACCTAAACACCTTCGAATTTGTCACATTCAGAAGTTCCTTGCTGGAAACGGTGATTCCCGGATGAAGCGGCCGCGTGGAGGTAGAATTCATCCTCGCGGCACTGTCATGTAGGGATCCGATGGCTGTGGAACAATGGACGGTGTTGCTCTTGAATCTGGAATCAGATAAATTAGGACAGGAAACGGGCACAAAACACGGACAGCATCACAAAGTACAGGAAAACGAAGACGAAAAAACGAGGAAAACAGCAGAAATTGCACGAAACGCAGAATTCGTATTCTAGCGCTAGACTGATCATTCGTGGCGATCGCGCAGCAGACGAGCGGTCGGTTTGGCCATCATTTGTCTAGAATTGGTCATTTGAAGCGGAATCAGCGCCAGTGACCGGTCGTGTTTTCATACAAATGATGCCTAGACCAACCGGTCATCTGCTGTGCGGCCGCCACGAGTGATCGGTTCCAGACACGTCAGACGGGAGCCGGCGTGGGTGGGCCAATGATTATTTTTGGCCCACACTGTATCAAACCAATTCGTTGTTGAATCGCCTGCATCGACCAGTCGTCTCTCTGTCATGCCGTTGTTCAAGAAGTTCTACAAGAAGGTTAGTGATTTTTTCTTAGTTTTTTTTCATGAAACGTTTTTGACAGAACTACGAGGAGCGCCTTGCCACTGGCGTGTTCAGCATCGTGCTGACCCCTGTTTGGCGACATTCCTTGCAACGCGCGTTTAAGAAGGATCGAGCAAATGCTCTGGCGATCACTCGAGTTTTCGGCCAGAGCTCCACGACCACGGAATTTGGCGATCCGAGCGGCAGCGAATGTGTAAGTGTTTGTAAATTTCGTTTTTTGTTCAAGTTTCTTTCAGCCGTTTTTGGAATTTGTTCGCATGTTCTGCAGCCGATTAAAAGAACCAAGCGCTAAATTGGGACTGTTGTTCCTGTTAGGGAAAGGAACAGAAGAGGGGATTTACGTCGAACCCTTTGGTGGCAAGGTGGTCTTCTGGGACAAACTTTTTGAGGAGTTCTGTGGGGAAATCCCCATA
The DNA here is from genome assembly GCA_000757745.1 of Steinernema scapterisci. NCBI lineage: Eukaryota > Metazoa > Nematoda > Chromadorea > Rhabditida > Steinernematidae > Steinernema > Steinernema scapterisci. Next base: position 93,163 of record KN166600.1, on the reverse strand, counting down.
ATTGTCTTCAACACAACTTGTCGGGGTTCGAAGACGATCGATCCCAATTTGGGAAAGCCCAAAAGAACTTTCGACCAGAAGCGCCGGTTTATGGCTACCGCTCCTGAACGCACGCAGGCGGAACGATTGTCGACGCCTCTGCTCGTTGTCCATGCCGCAAGACTTGAACATCAGTCGAACGACGACATCTTTCATGGATCCTACATTCTTTACGTTCTGCGAAAGCAGTTCGTGAAGGTGAAGGTCCAACACCAAGAAGGCAAAGAGCGGTGGAACATTGGATGTTCCAAACTTCATCCACGACGTAGTAAGAACCACAACATTATCTAGCTTCCCCTAACATTGTCTTTTAGCTGGCGTACAAGTACGACAACGTCATGTACTGGGGCCGCGTCCGCTGCAGTGAAGTTGAGAATCGGTTAGAAGGCGCGCCGGTTATGATCCAGTAGTGTTTGCGTGTTGCAGAGACTTTGTTTTCACGCCTAATTTCAGATTTCCACGCCGCACCACCATCACCAACCGGCTTTGAGGCGGCCGATCAACCCAGGTCAAGAAAGGCCGTAGGGTAAGTGAGCACTTTTCCAAGCTCAAGTTTATCCGGATGTATGATTTCAGACTGCCGGCAAAATCCTGCGTCGTCTCCCCGAAGGAACCAAGTCATGGGCAAGTACGGCCTCTACGACCGAAGCGACGAATACATAATTTCCAATTTCGTGTGAATAGTGAAGAGAATAAATCGAGTTTTGTGAAAAACGAATGCGTTCGACAAATCACACCATGGAATCGAAAGAGACTTTTGGGGTACACTGGCTAGCGTGTTCTGGACCGCCGTAACCGGAGCCATCTGCGTGGGAAGGATCGTCGTGGCCACCGTGGACGGAAGCACCTGCGTTGCTTCCGCTGACGGTAATTTCTTGACGCTGGGGGCCTTGGGCTTCTCTGAATTTTTGAGCGATGCTCATCGCTGGCTTCGTGGAGGCGAGCTCCTTCTCCAATCATTCTCCAATCGCAGCGATCTCGGGTCGGTCTTGTCGGATGATTCTTCTTCTTTCTTTTCGCCTTCTTCCTTGGGTTTCGGCGTATCCTTCAGAGGGCTTTGTAGGTTATCTTCTTCGTTCTGCGCCGTGATCCCCGGAACCTGGCCACCCATGCAAACATGACTGTTCTTCGGGAAATCGGGATTTTCCATCCATCACTTCTGGATGATCTGGATCTTCGGTTGATCCAACAGTTCTTGATCCATATCTTGTCGTCTTCTGTTGACGTCGAAACACTGCATACAGTAGACGAATTGGTCGCCATCTTTGCGGTCCGGAACGAAGAACTTGAATACGTTGTTTGGGTACCGGGTGCTGTGGAAGATTGCCACTTGGCTCCCGTCTTCTTCCACTGACCACTCCACGCGGTCATCGTAGGTGAGAGGCCGATTCGGCCTTAGTAGAGGAGGTCCAGGTCGCGCTATTCTTGGAGCACCGGGCGAGAGGATCGTCTTCGGGCTGCCGCCGATGATCGTTCCTAGAGAGTCGGGTTTCTTCGTGCCGAGGCGGATGATTCTTGCGCCCCGGGGCAGATTCGCCAAGCTGGTTGTGCTGATCTGCGGCACATCCCCAAGGACACTTTTGAGGTTGGAGAGCAGCTTCGGCTTTTGCTCTGCCGCCATCTGGAACGCAAGAAATCGTAAAATGCGAAAATGGGCCCGGATATCCGATCAAACACGGTTGAAAAGCGATGCACGAAGATTTGGTCCCAAAACGGGTCCTAATACGGTACATTTCACGATTAGCATGTAATCCCCAGCTCAGAATAAGATCTGAAAATGTCAGAAAACGCCGAAGACGTCAGAAAATAATCACAAACAAGCTTTGAAAATCGGTCAAAACATCAAATCTCTTTTGCCGCGCTTTTCGTGGCGGGACCTATGGGAATTGATTAGGTGGGTGGCATTTGGGGTTTGGGCTTCTCAGAGGTCTTCCTGGCCGATTGCTCCCAGAATCCTAATATTTCAGGTCTCTAAAAAGCAAGAAACTAATTAGAATCTAATTATCAACATCCCCTAATCGTCATCAGAGTCCCCATCTTGACTTTCCGAACTAGCGAACTATATAAGAGCTACTTTGAACTGGTCAAATAGCTTAGAATTTTTGGGTCGTCCTGACGGGATCTAAAGCTCTAGAATGGATCTATGGAATCATGGAATACGAGAGGCTAGAAACCGCGGAGAAATCCAGGATTGAAGACGTCGGAGAAGCTCAGGATGAACGTGGGAGGTATAAGAATCATAGAATAGGCAAAAACTTGGCTAAATTTTACGCAAAAAGACGTTTTAGGACGGGTCATTTCCAGGCCTATCGAAGATTCGGGTCCTCATAAGAGAGCAGGATCACATAAGGCCTAAAACAGTCTCATTTGGACCCAAATACAGGAAGCACCAGTCGCCTCAGCCTTATCTCTTCCAGTGGACTCGCTGGACCCTTAAAATAGCCCTCAGCAACAGCTGAGCTTCGTAGCTTCGCGACCTCAAACCCAGCCACCAGTTCCCAGGGACCTCAGGACATTTCAGCCCTAATCCAGCCGGCACCTAACCCAATTAAGCCTACCGCCAGAACCCAATCAAAAAGGTCCGTATCACACGACTCCAAACAGCAAAAAGTGCGGTTTTTGCCTAAGGAAAGAGACCGCAAAAACAGGGTAGCGCGTGCTCGCAGAGAAAACGGGACCCAGCAGCCGCGACGATGACGAAGGGAGAAAAGGGACGCGGGAAGCCTGCGACGCGCAAAGAAAAGATCCATACGTACTGACACGCAATCGTGTCGAGAGCCTGGACGTCATTAGTTCGCACGGAGGACCGGTCTTGAAGGGGGTTTGTTGGTGTTGGTGCAGGGGAAGGAAAGAGGATAGGAAAGAGAACCCTTTGGAAAGTTCTTATGTTCGGGTGGGGGTGACTGTTGTGCTTTGGATTCGGTGCTTTTGGGGTCTTTTTGGGGTTTAGGGATTCTAGGAAGGCCGTTCCTGGCGATAGGATCCCTTCCCTAGTCTCAGAAACTTGAAAAATGGGCTTCAAATGAGGAAGAAGGGTCGGATATGGCCATGGGATACCGTATCCCGGCTAAAGAGATACTGTAGCGCTTGGCAGGTTAAGGTCATTTCAGGTTGATTTGGGGTCAAGAGATCCAAAATTCAGTGAATTTGAGAAGATCAGAACAAGTGACAAAACCGAACTTTCGACAAGGTTTAAAGGAAAGTCGTGCCGGGACCAGATATGTGACGGAAAGTGCAGGCTTAGGGTGTGGAGTTGAAGGGGTTCCCGTGCGTCGAAGGGTACGGTAGCTCTGTTTTAGATCTTTTGGAACCTACTTTTCAATAATGGCTAAAAATAGGACTTGTTCAGAGCCTGAGAGGGCTATGGGATACTGTAGTCGATCTCAGGTAAAGGTTCTTATTGGTGTTTTCAAACCAGAAATTGGGTTGTTACTGTAACCACGACTGTTTCAAGGCCAAACCGACTTTTCAAACTCTTCAGATTCCGACAGTATGTATAACAAAATATAGGTTCCACGTCACTATGTATAAATCTTTGTACAGGGTTCCTTAAAATCTTGAGTTCTCCGAGTTCACCGCCGCAGGCTTATCCTTATCCGTCAGCGACCGTAATCGCTGATTCGGGTGCAGGGAAGTCGACCTTAGTCGATCGTTGCTGATCGCAACTATTTGCTGTTTCTGAGCGGCCAAGTTTCCGTTTGCAGCGTGGGATATGTGGCCGTTGGAGGGAGCGTGATGGCCGTTTGAAGCCTGGTTGTTGTGCTTCGGGATGTCAATCTTGTAGATCACGCCTGGAGATGGATTAGGTTAGGTTTGGGGTGACAAGGAGGACAATTACCGTTTCTCTCAACCTCGATTGTGTCTCCTTCGATCTTATTTAGGACTATTCCCTTGTCGTCTTCTTCCTCAGACGAAGATTCCGATGTCGTGGACCCAGAATGATACCTCTTCCTATGGGCGAATCTTAAGGCCGCGTGCAGGAATGAGACTTGTCCTTCCTCGTCGTCGCCATGGTGAGCTTCTCCATGGACCAGGCGGGGGACTCCAAGTTGGAACCAGCCCGTTTCCAGGTACCTAAAGATTCAAAGGCTTCATTTCTTGGCTTCGGGAAGCTATCCTACCGTAAGACCACTTCCAGCCAGCAGCCACTGACAGTGAAAGCGTACAGATAGTCAGCTGGGAAGATGGTCTGAGTGAAGATCATGATGACCAAGGTCGACTGGCTAAAGTCGAATTTGTCGTCCGTGAGCTGGTATTTGATGGCTGAGGTGTCCAGGAAAGTGGAGCCGAAATGGATCCAGGCGAGGAGGACGCCGCAAACGGCGATCGAGGGGAGGAAGTGGCGGGTGGCGCGGACGTCTTTGTCGTTTAGGGCCAGGAGCTTTCGGACGCACATGTATTGGAGCCATTGGCTGATCTGTAAAAGTCGGGTTTTAGGATTCTAGGTTATGCCAAGGTCGCTCGAGTCTAGTTTACGACCTTCTTATCAAAGTTACAAGCTACCAGATCACGTGGCGTTACTAACCTCAGCCTTTGAATCTTAGATTCTGGGCCCGAGCCCGCAAAACACATTTCCTCACATCCCAGCCACAATCAGATAAGAATCGATAAGATTTGCACCCAAGTTCGGTGGCGTCACTAATTGGCTGATAAGGGTTGAGTCACTAGCCTGCACCGGCTGATCGAAATCGCTTAAAATAGCTTATATTCTATGCCTAACTCATCTGAAACTTTGCAGGTTGGCTAAGTGGTAGAGCCCATGGCTCCCAATCCAGACCTCACGGGTTCGAATCCGCCGGGAGTCCGACATTTTTAGACCTGCTTTTTGGCTTTTTCAAGCATTTTTAAAAACTTGATTTGATTTAGAAAATGTGCAGCCTGCACCAAAATTGCTTTCTAGCTGAAAATGGACTACTAACCTGCACCATCCCCAGGGAAATTGTCCTCAGCACAGCCTCGTACGTCCTTATAAACCCATCCGCTCTTTGACACTCGATTTCAGCCGTTTGGAGACAGAATTTGATAAGAAGAAGCAGAGCACAGCCGAAGAGAATGATGACGTCACCTCTGGCTTGGGCTTTGTGATGAGCGTCCAGGCGGTCTCCGTTTAGGCACCAGGTCCAGCGCCAAATCTGTAAAAGTAGGCTTTAGATTTCGAAGATTTCGAGGCAAGACTGACCAGCAAGAACATGATCATATGAGCCCCGTTGGCCACGATTTGCATATAGTCGTTCACGTTCCAGTGCTTCAAAGCCAGAGAATCGAAATCTATGGAGTAGTAGAAGAAGATCACCCAGCGGACGGTCATCAGAGCCGTGGCAATGTAGGTGACTGCGCATATACTGATCTTCGTGTAGCTTTGGATCCGGAGCGGCGGATTCTTAAGGGTCGGATTGGCGGTGTAGACTCGGGAGATGTCTTTCATGAATTCTCGGAGAAGGCCGCGAACTCCTTGACGCATCTAAAAATCACTATTTTAAACTCTGCGTTCTGAGTGCGCTGGGCGAAAATCATCGTTGTGGGAGCCCAAAGGATTTAGAGCTCACCTGTCGTTTCCTAAGCAGATCATCGGCTTTCTCCTCAGCGCCTCCACACGCGAGCCAATGCGCAATGAGGAGAACTGGGAAGAACTCCGAAGCACAGCTGATGATGGCGCTGTTGAGGAGACCCTTGTTCAGGTAGTACCAGATCTTCTGAGTTCCGTGCAGGTCGTCAGCTGGGTTGCACTCGTAGTGGCGTTTCATGACTGGGCACCAGTAGCCTTCTAGTTCTTTGCGTTGGCAGAGCTCCTAAACTGTCCTTTTAGACACGAAAATCCTGAGTTCCAAGCTTACCTGATGGCTCAGATACCCCTTATAGATGACAATCTTTAGCCAGACCACAGAGAAGGTCACGTTGACCCAAAGTCGACAGGCCTAAAACCACGATTTGACTTCTTGGATCTTAAGAACTGTCTTCAACCTTATCCAAATGACTATTGATAGACCCATAGTAGCACCTCTGCAAGATGTAGACCAAGCTCAGGGCACAGAACCCGACCATGATAAGCGAGTAGACCACATCTAGCCAGAACTCGGATCCATAGAGAGCGTCGACAAGCTTGTCACAGTTTTGGAACGCGTAGTTAAAGATGATCTTGTAGAGATAGCCAATGACGATTCCGATGGTCAGAGCGATGGCTCCGATGAGGGCTGGACGGGGCATCTCGTGGGGAGCGTCGAGCTTTGGGAGAGTGCGGGTACGGTAGAGGAATTCTACCATTACGATGCCGCATGAGATCATTAGAAAACCGACGATCTGGAACGGATTTGGTTTCATAAGAAGCCGCATAAGCCTCACTTTTGGTTCAAATTTAAGGCTGTAAAATCTGGACTTTGGGACTAATTTGTGTGCAGGCTGTTTCCAGAAACCGTTGCAAAAGTTGTGTAGCTTATAGTTTAATCGATACGCCGTTCTTAGGTCGTTAAAATTTTACGATGTGGATGCTTCCACGTGACGGATCCTCTTCACCTGTCGTTGATAGTTTTGCCCTTTTTGTACTAGACCTATCGATTGGTAGTAAACGCTAAATTTAGGAGAAAATAGGGTTTTGCAGAGCTTGGCAAGCGGCACTAAACAAAATAGTCCTAAGATCTAAAGCTACAAAAAGTCAAAAAGTTGACTTTTAAAAGTTGAAAACGAGGTTAACCTTATATAGCCAACTTGTATGTTGAACAGTTTTGCCGATATAGCCTAGTGCCAGAGCGTTTGGCTCCCAAACCTGACCTCACGGGTTCGAACCCGCCCCCAACCAAACTTTTTCTAAGCGGATTTCTAGCTTTTCTATATCTTTTTCCAATTTTCAAAACTCGTAAAAGTCGTGTCAGGACCCAAAAAAACTTGAAAGTGGCTTTTTCTCTAGTTTGGAGGAGTTTAAAGTTAACTCACAAGATGGTATATCCTCAAATAGTAAATAGTGTCATCTCGACTCAGAAGAACGTATAGATTCAGGAATATACAGAGGAGAAATATCATATACAGCGCCACGGTGCAGATGTGATGCATTCGGAACATCCATTTTATCAAATTTAAGTTCATCGAATTCTGGACCTGAAATTGTCGATCTTGAATCCCGAACCCCAACTTGTCCACGGCCACGAGGCTCATTCTAAAATACCTAATCATGCTCATATATTAACGCCTCAGGGACCTCGATTCTCCACAAGCCACCCAGCGGTCATAAAACCCCCAAAAGAGGACGACGACTGACTTGGAGCGCCATGACGTTGCGGCTACCCCGTCGACGACTCTTCTGCGCGCTTATCACAAGGAATACAATAAAAAGTAAATCGAGCAGCTACTAACGATAAATTTTATGACTTTCGCGATCGCGTCACACGTCGCCCCAGGTGCCTCGTTAAGGCAGTATTGACGAGCTCCGCTTCAGAGATGAGTGATCTTGTCTTGGACAAGTTTCCCTCTTTCCGTGTCCGAGATCTTCACAAGAGATTCGGATGCCCTTAGACCCAAAACTGCCGAATTTGAGGCTTTGGGAACCTGAGTTTCTGGAGCTTTGGAGAGAGATAAAACCTTCTGGGCGGCGCGTCCTTAGACTGCGAAGTCCGTCGACAACCGACCAAAGATAGACTCTGTTTTTGGCAATAAAAATACGGCGACTTAGGTGAACCGATAATCGTCAAACATCCACTCTTATCTCTGACCTGACCTCAGAAGGGGTGACAGATGGACAAAGACTTAAAACCGTTTATGACACCTAAATTTGGCATCTTCGTTAAGCGAAAAAATTGCCAGTTTGCACAGCTAAGAATAACGCGGAAATGTAGTGTGGTTGGGCGCAAAAAGAGGACGAGGACGTAGGTAAAGAAGTTAGGTCGCGGATCTAGGGTTGTTGGATTGTGGAGGAGGTGACTAAAAAGGCTGCTGACAGACGTCGGAATGTGGGTGTATCCAAGATTTGACGTAAAAAGGTGGGGTTTAGCAACTCATGCAGAAGAAAGAATGTCGGAGGGAGGCGAATTTGAAAGTGTAAATAGGGGAGTTTGAGTCTGGCATTCCGGGCGCTGGTAGATTAGATTGTGTTTTTACGGAACAGCCAGTCAGGCTAAAAGTTGGAATTGGGTAAACAACGCCGGTAATCTTAAACCTGCTAGCTTCCGGTCATTTAGGACATTTTCAGGATTGAGGACAGCGCTTTGGGCAGAACCGGTCTTTTTGATATGGCCCAGGATCTGTAAATTCCGTGAAAAGTGAGGTATTGGGGCACTTTGAATTGTGAGAGCAGGGTCAGGATGGGTCTTGTGACTGCAGAACTGAGTTATACAGGTTCCCGTGGGAAGTGCAGGCTTGAAAGGGATAGTGTTCACGTTAGTTTTAGCCTAATGGTACCCGAAGATATGTAAATTGGAGACTTCGGAATCCCAGAAATAAGGAATACAGGTTTTCGTGACAAGTGCAGGCATGCGAGGAATGACGCGTTAGTTCCCAGAGAACTGGGTCGGAGGAACCTCGAACTCAACTTCAACCTAAAAGTGCCTTAGAGCACGCAGTTTCTAGGAAGGTCTGAAGCCTTCCATCCCCCTTGAAGACGGCCCTTCTGGGGTCGCCGGTCCATCAGTATCAGATACGACGTTGTTGCAGTTGCCCGATCGAGAATCGTGGTCTCAGCTTTGGCCTGAAGGTGCCTTGGAGCTCTATAAGATCAAATAGCTAAAATCAGTCCGCGTTGAAGAGCGGCAGCTCTCCTGACCAATGGTAACTGACTTCGACCGCTCGCCAGTTCTTACCTCAGGTCACCGCGCTGAAAACCGTGACTTAATCCTTCAGACCTGTCTCTGCCTGGCACAACGATAACAAAGAGCAGAAGTTTGGCAGTCTTGCAACATAACGGCTGACTTCTTTGTTCCATTTTAGCCACCTATGGAACTCACTTTATATCAGTTTCCGGCTTCCTTTAATCTTTCCTAATCCCGAAACTCTCAGCCCACGCATAAACAGGCTCTTGTCGTCAATACTGATAAGACCAAAGACTTTGTCCCCCATCTCCAATTATACTAATTTTCAGTAAATTTGGCATCTTGTGAGATAAGAGGTGTACTCTCGACGTCAGCTGGCTTAATCCTTTTATCAAAAGCCCACGTCTAAACTCCGCTTCCGCTCAATGTTCGCTATCAGGGCTACACGCCCACGGCGGAGGTTTAAGCAGGCATGTTGGCGACGTCTTGGGTGACTGGTTTTGGAGCTTCAGATGTGGTAGTTTCAGCTTTTGACACCTAAGGTGAAAGAGGGGTAAGTCATAAGATCTGCAATCCTGTAGCCAAATCTACGATTGGATCCTCGGGCCTGACTACATTCCCCATTGGCGACCACCTTCCCAAGTATTCCCCGGTCCGCTTGCAACCATTAAATTTGACGAGCACACGCAAAATCGATGTCCACACGTGGCTGACGCAAAGCAAACATTGACACCCTTGCATGTTATCACCCCAAATTGAGCGTCGGCGAGGTCATTAACGAGTGGTTTATGAACAGCCAAAGAGCAAAGAAGTTCCGTTTTGGCATTGTTCGGATACCTTTTGGGTGACTTTTGATGGTTGATGGTTTCATATGGTTTGCGTGGCTTGGAGAGGTTAACATCTGGCTGAAGTTGAAGTGCCCGCCTGCACGCTTGAAAAGCGATGCTAAATAGAGGTTCCCAAAGCGATGCTGACGCCTTAAAACTTATGATATAACGCTCCTTTTCAAGTGTTTAACCTAGCTATGTCTCCCCAGGACCTTGACAAGATGTCCAGAGCTTCGTCTGAAACCAAGGAATCTACAGCCCCCGGATCGGAAGACTCCACCCTGAAGAGCATGCTGGAGAACCTGTCCAAGGTCGTCGACGGCCGAAAGATCCAGAACCTGAAGATGTATTACAGTATCCCTAGGATGGAGGCTGGGGAAGACAGAGATGACCTTCGGGGCCGGGAGCTGGCAGTCCTGGAAGCCACCAAATGGCACTTTAAGCCTAAGAACACTGCTTTGGTGGCTACGGAGCTGGAGCGGGATGAGATTTTCTATCTAGAGAAGAGAGGAATCAAGGCTGAAGCCTTGGAACAGACCTGGGATTCTCAGTTTGGGAAAGAGTGCTACAAGGATGAGGTGGACCTGTTCTTCATGGACAAGTGCAACGCCGTTGTAGCTGAGACGACCCTAAGGAGCAGGTGGACCGAGAATGCCTTAAGGTCTTCAATTTTCGTGTTTTCGGGCTATCTGCAAGGGTGTGCTGAGGAGCTTCAGGCTCTTAGGCATCTCCAGGCCGAAGCTGAGGTCGAAACTCTCGATCCTAACCTCTACGCCTACCAGTTCTCTGAAACCTGCTCGGCCCTGTCTCTAATGCCTGCATCCTTCACGGAATCTTTCATTCCTCATTTCTGGGATTACGAGGCCCATCCTGACTCATTCGTAGAAATGACCCAAGTCTCCCATGTCTCCCGGAATTTGGAATTGATCCAAAGCCATATCAAGCAGATCGGCTTCGTCCAGGACACGGTCCTTAAGCTGGAAGACGTCTTAAAAGGCCGGAAGCTCAAAAAAGTCAAGATTGTGGGCTTGGGAACCTTTGTCCGAGCGGAGAGCCATAGCCAGCAGTTCTTAGCCCTCTACCGATTAGCCCTCATCTTGCTGATCCAGGAGCACTTTAAGGTGAGTCTGAGTTTTACCACAGCCTCTAACTGACTTCTGTTTCAGATCTCAGATGTCATCTGCCAAGATCAGGGCTTCACAGCTTTCGAAAAGACGTGCCTGGAAAGGTTAGGCCTGACCCTACATATCCAGGACCTCAAGACCCCAGAAGAAGGCTTAGAAGACAACGAGGCTACCTTCTTCTACACCTTCGACTGCTCCAACTCCCAGCTCAACACCATCCACTGGGCAAACCGGCACCAAGCCAGAAAATACGTTCTCTTATCTCAAAGCTACAGTACACCAGTCGGTTGCGTCCTGAAGACCGCGTGCTGGAACTGCCGAAAGAACCTCAAAAATTTTGAGACCAGCTTTAGCGCTCTGGCTAATTTCCACAAGAACGTTGTTTCTGAGGCTATGGTGGTTCCAGAAGATGCAAGGGAAGCTTGTCACCAGGCCTTTGCTACCTCTGTCAAAATCATGGGCTACCGAGAAGATGTCATCCAAGGCGTTCCTGACAAGAAGCCTGGAGTTCCTGAGGTAGGAGAAAGGCACACGTGTATCGGGACTACGATCAAGACTTGGCGTCAGCGGCTTTTGCCATTTTGGCAAATATTTTTTAAGCAGTTTTGCATGTTTTGAATAAAGTTTGGGTTGAGAATTTGTCCTTTTGAAGTGTCACCAAGCCTGTTAACACTGAGATACGATATTCCCTTAGATCCGGCAGGTTGTGATAACGCTGTTTGGGACATTACAGTGCCAAAATCCTTAAATTTATTCTAGCCAGACCAGATTTAACACAGAATCCACCTCATTCATCTTCGTCACTGTCAAGTAGCCCCCCTCGGGCGAATTCCACTCTTCCATTCCTCAGATCCTCAAATAGAATGTTTCCAAAACTGTAATCGGCAGTCACCACACGGTGTCCCCGAACATACTCGAATCGATTCGACATCTCACTTTGGTCCTTATCCTCAAAATCGAATTCCGCCATAAGACGATTAAGGTCCGCATCGTTTGGAGGCGGCACCAGCTCAAGGCGAAAGTGGTTCTGCTGGTCTGTGAACCCAGAAATCCATCCCGAAATTACCTTCTTCAGAAGGTCGAAAGTGTTTCCTAGCAGATATCTTTTAATCTCACAGCTTTTCACGGCTTTCTGTCTATTAGGGGATGTGATCCATTGGTAAACCTCGTCCTGGAGGTCAATAGAGGAGTCATCTGTATAGCAATCAAGCTCAACCTCTCCGTCGATTCTTCCAGAGGCCAGTAGAGTTTTCAGAACAGCCAGGAATGAGCAGTCAGCCGAGATAAGGCAGTTCTGGACCCAAAGACATTTGACTCGTTGGGGTCTGAAAGCTGAAAAATCCAAGTTGGTCAAGTCACAGTCATACAGAATCAGCTCGATGGTGTCGAACCCGGCGAGGTCTATAAAGAACTGTAGAATCGCGTTGTTGTCCTCAGTTCCATTCACTTCTATTAGGGTCAATTTCTGGATTCGGACATTCTCAAGTTGGCTTGGATCGGTACAGACTCTTCCGTCGAGTGTACAAAATAGCTTATCATTATCGAAAATCACGTCAGCGCTCATGATTACGGTGAGTTTGGTCTGGACTCGTTTTGCCTCGTCGCACCAGTTGCGGACTCCGTTGTCAATCAGGGTAGAGAGGGCTTTGGATGAGAGCAGCTCACAAGTTTGGAGCATCGATTGGAGTGGGATGAATTCCATGGCGGGGAGGGAAGACAATGGGAGCAGTTAAGGAGCGATTGGACGCGAGCTGAGGTGCGCGTTGAGGTGTAGGAACAAGGTGTGACTTGGCTAATGTGTGAGAAAGATGGCTTCCGATGCACCCATGCTATTGGGTACTTCAGATGTCGCCGATTAGGATTGCCTTGAAATACTAGCCACCAGCCCACTGAGAACCTGAAACCAGCACAAACCTCAAGAACACTAGATTTTACCAATGAGGACGAACAGTAGAAGTATACAGTTTCGACCGTATTTCCCAAACCCTCAGAGTTCGGTCAGGGTTAATTAGTTTACATTGCACTTTTAAGTGCTGAGTCAGTTTATTTGCGTTTCTTAAATCTGAGTTTTGTGTTTTAGGTAATTTCATCAATGTCCATCCTCTGTTCGATAGACTCTGAGATCTGTGTTCAATCTAAGGTTAGTGTCAAATGGCTATTTTGGCTATTTTCAATTTAAGAACGGTCTCCAAACATTGTCAAAGTCAAGAAATTAGACCTCCCTGAATTCAGACCAATCTTGGCCGCTATGGAAATTTCCGGATCTTAAAAATCGGGTAGAGCAATTTGGTAGCTCATCGATGACTACGTATGTAAGTAAAAGGGAGAATGGACTTGTAATTGAAGACTATGTATCCTATCCGTAGAATTCAGATTCCTCAAAATGTGCAACATCTCAAGAGATCGATTTAACGGAACGCCATCTGCTGTGGCTTTATAACCAACGCTGACCGACCTGACGAAAAAGTGTCAAGCCGGTTTTGGGTAGATCTTGCCGACTACGAGGAAAAAGCCTCCAAAGATGGTGAAATTTGGACCACAATCGAAGCGATTTAAGAAGGTTAGTTCAAAAGGAAGCTTTAAACTCAAATGCTTGAAAGTTTAGATTATTGAAATCAATCTTTGTGGTATCGCGGGTAGAGAATGCGACAAACTAGAAACCAAAACTTTGTTGTTCATGAGATACGATTTAAGATCTTGTAAATGCCCTGAAATGATGGATCGGTATTTGGCAAAAACGGCAAAAACGACATTAGCCGTAATAAACAGAAGTTGACAATTATGATAGTTGGGTCCTCTGAGGTCGAGTCCTTCTGTCGGGTCCTCCACGTCGTCTTTCGTGTCCTCGGCTGAGGTCTGGGGAAAAGAGAGTCTCACAAGGCTTCAGCTTTCACTTTATTCTCCTCAAGGTATCTCAGAGTTACTGATCTGGACCGGTAGCAGAGCTGACGCTCTGACCTTTTAAGTACCCTTCTGATCTTATCCTCTTCTCCAAGCGGAATTCTGTCTCTTCGCCCGCTTCTCATCGCCGTCTCCGGCTTTGGCCGCGTCTTCGGCCTCTCGGAGATCTGAAATAGAGATATAAGAGAACAACAAAGCAACGCTTACAGGTAGCTCTGGTCTAAAAACTCGGCAAATTTCTGCTTTTCAAGTCAAGCACCTCTTAAGCTCACTGCCAATGTCTAAAACTCATAGCAAGGCGGTATTCTAAGCATTGTTTTCCTGGCCCTAGAAAGCCCTGCTAATCACTGACACTTGCTCAAAAGTATGTCTATATATCTAGCACTATTCGTCTTGCAGAACATTGACTTTCCATCAAACCCCCCATCGACTTTACCATAGTCTCGTTGTTTTTGCCTTTCCCTGACCATGAATGCCATTCCTTACCGCTTCATCGACTCCGTCGTTGCGCTTTTTTATGACCTGAAGAATCTAGCCCCCTCTTATCTGCTGCTTCCAACGCCATGGAACAAAACCATCGAGCTCTACAAGGGAAACCTCCAAGATTACGAGATCAACATTGAAGAAATGGGCAACGGATGGAACTGCTCCGTTAACACCTGTTGGCTTCCTTGCTCCTTGCGTTCAATGTTGGCGAAAAATCGGAAATTTGTGCGAATCAGGAATTTCAACATTAGCTGTCTTGTGACCACAGATGAGTCAAATACGGCTAAGCAGACAATCCTGGAATTAATCCCATTCGCTGCTCGTCACTTTTATGGAAATCCGAATAATCTTATTATCGAAAAAATTAAAGACGCTGACATCATGACCAGTGTTCTCCAGCACTTCAGGCATGTTACAGTAAGGACGATTACAGTAGCTTACAACGGACCCCAATCCGAAGATTTCCTTCTCCACATGCTATCAGGACAAACGAACTCGTTTACTTTAGAGTTAGAAGAGGACTGGCCCGCCGAAGTCGTCAAGAAGTGCGTCGAATGCACAAATGTCGAAAAACTCTACTGTGACCTCACCTTCGAGTTGTGCCGAGTCGCTCATGACCGCTGGAGAAGAACTCTAGGGAAGAATAAGTTTCGGATATTTGGGAAAGCTAAGTTTGAACGCGAGCTTCTAAGAAGCCTTCCAGATATATCTAAAAACGATTATGATTGTGTGATTTTTGCAAAGCCGAAGTTTGCAAGCCGGTTTATGTTTAAGGAAGATCGACGTGGATTTGCCAGTATCGGCACGAAATAGCACTGCGATTCGAACTTTTGAGATTGATATAATTCTGTGTGCCTTATTTGGTTCGTGTGTGATTAAAGTTTGCACTTGTAGATTACATAACACGACGGCTTCACGCCGGACACTTGGTTGCAGGACTTTTTTAGGACCTTGGGCGACGTTCCAGGTCTGTAAACACCTTTTCAACATACAGCGATGTTAGGTTGGAAGCGACCCTTAGAAGATCATCCTTTGTAACCTAAACCCGAAACCCGTCTTCTGAACCCCAAATCCAGGCTACAGTTGTAGTTTAACACCGTTTAATGACCCTTAAAGCATGCAACAATAACAAACCGGAACAACTTTACACAACCACAACGTTAATCCCAAGTTTGAGAATCTCAAAATGTTAGCCACATAACACTAGATTATGTTAGGATAAGACTTATTAGAACCCTAAAACTTTTGCGCACCTTGACCTGCCTCCATCTGGTTCACCGTGTAAACCGGCACGGTGTTATGGACCACTCCTGTTGTTCCTGACACACAGGTTCCATTAGGCTGTCGCTGGACGTAAACTGGGGTCGTCGTCGATGCTCTCCTTTGTGCGCTGTTCGAAGCTGCCCTAAAGAGCCAATTCCCAAGACATGATTAAGGTTGAAGCTTACCTGGCGATCAAGAAAAACACGAAAATGATAAGGACGATTGAGGGAATAATGATAAAAGCGAACCAGGCGCTCATTTTGGGATCTGAAAAGTCCAGAAACGTAAAGTTAGATTCCGACACACAATCCCGGCATCCGTGCCAGAGCGTCATTGGCTCCCAGGCTACCTGTGACACTGACGCACAACCGGAGGAGAGATTTCCCGAGAGCAAACAAAGCATGAACGTGCGGCGCGGAAATGCAAACATTACTTCGGCCCTCTCTTTCCTCTCGCTTGCGCGTTCTAGAAGCGACCCACGAACAACCTTTCTGGCCTTACAACACCTCTCGGGCGTGTTTGACGACAATCGGGAACAGTTTTCTTCCAGCCGCTCTCTTGTATTCAACTTCGATTTTTGGTTTATTGACTCTGCAGGCTATCGAGGCTGTGAACAAGAAGAACGTTGTCCAAACTTTGGATTTGCTCGTCGACGGAGTGTAAATACATTTAGTATTGTTCGAAAGGCGGCAACTTGCTTACCGGATCCCGCCTGGACAGGATTACGAAATTCGGTTCTTTGATTCGGCTCAGGATTCCATAGTTCAGGTGAATTCCTGAAAAGGTCAAAAGTCGCCAAAATGAATCTACAAGATTTATCCGGTAACACTTCCTTGAACGGTCCTCAATCACCCTGAATCAATCTCAGATGACACCACTTCCATCCTCCTTGGATGCGTTATAAACCTGAACAGATCCACTGAAACCAACCCTAGATATGGTCCCCCCATTCCCTCTGAACCCGGCCCAATTGATCTCAGTCGACGGAACTTCCGAGATGGCCATCTGCCCTCCGATCCAGTCGTTTCCATCCTCCCTGGATGAGTCAGTAAACGTTGTCCAGATCCTCCCACAATGACCAAGTCACGAGAAAACATGCCTTAAAAGGGTCTCTCAATACCCTTGAAATTAGCCCAAATCCAGCTAAGGTGAAGCCATATCCTCCTTGCGTGGATCACACACATGCCCAGATTCCGCCAAATCCACACCTTTATCCACGCCAGTCGATTTCAGATGACCCTCAAAGGCCGTCGGATTCATCGCGATAGGTCATCAAATGAGGGGCTTGAAAACCTAATCCACCTGAGGTCAATTCCGGGATCGCCCTATCTGGTCTCAGCTAAGCCACTTTGGTCGTCCTTGCATCGAGCTAAGGATTTGCTCTGAGCCACACCCGAAGCTCCTCCAGCACCTTCCTCGAAACCATCCCAAGCGACCCCCAAAACTAGCCCATCTGGATTCCAATCCAACGGCTCTCTTCCTTTCTGAATCGGCCTAAAATCCAAGAACACCAAGCTCCTACAAGCCCATGGCGAGTCCCACCTTCCGCCTTGGATCTGCGACCTTTGGCGAGCTGTTAACATCGATAACGTACCCGACAAGGACAGCGACAATCATCACGAGGAACTAAATGGCCTTGACGAATCGCGAATCCTGAAAACATGACCGTATAGACCACAAGAATCTGGCGTTCTCCCGACACCATATAATCCCCCAAATGATGGCTGATCTCCCACGTTTTTGTCGCTAATCAGGGTGCGTTATAAATCCCAAAGACAGACAAAACAAACACTATTTTCGACATGTTCACCTGGTTAGGCCTGTTTCTATGCGTGGTCGTCTCTGTTGCCCATGGCGCCACCGGTGCTCAGCAGCCGGTAAGTTCTGAAATCTTAGAATCTAAACCCGTAAAACCTTTAGACCGCGTTGATTGACCCGAGCATCATCAGCAAAGCTCTCGCGCCCGTGGGAAGTCTCACCATGAAGACCGTGGATAACACTGAAAAGACGCTCTTTGGCGTTCTGGATTCTGTCCCCAAGACGGCCATGCAAGTCGCAGACCCACTTTTAGGCACTGTGGACAGCATCACGGATCCGGTAAGTTTTTTGGGTGATTCCGCGCTGAAAGAACCACGTTTAGCTTATGGACGGAAACCTTCTCGGAGGAAACCTCTTGGGCGGACTTCTCGGAGGAGGAGGCGGACTCCTAAGTGGCCTTACCGGCGGACTGAAGTTGAAGAAATGATCCCAAAGACCAAAGATCACAGATGACCGACATAACTTTGCTTTTTTTGATTTCCATTTTGGGCGAATGGATTTGAGAGTTTCGCTCCCTGGGAGTCCCAGAGAATGGGGGCCTGCGGGAACGACCGGTTCGATGATTTGAGAGAGGTTAAAATGACCTGTATTCAGGCGGATTCCATGTTTGTAGACAATGTTGGCTGTCTACAGACGGGACCCTAAGAGACATGGGGTTCTGACCCACCAATTCGAGGCTCCAAATCCAAACAGAATGACTGTCCCAGACATTTGGTGTGAACGAAGTGCACTTCTCCGTTGCCAGAAACGGCATATTCACACCTAGACAGCGTCTAGACTCGTCCGACTCGATGGATGTCTCAGGTCCAGACAGAATAACAGTCTGCGGTATTGCTAGACTTGCTTCCACGTCTGTAGACAGTCTCTAGTGTCCATCCTTGACCCATCCAGACTTCCACGTTGGTTCCACGTCTGCAGACTAATGACTGGTGTCTAGGAATGGGTCTGTATGGTCCTTGTCTAGCAGCGCCGGTAATCCGGGGTGGCTTGGACCCATGAGCATCGAGCCGGTTCGTCGCCGAAGCCCAATTTGTTCGGCATTCCGTCTGTAGACACCCAACGCTGTCTACAGACGTCGAATCACGTCTTGGCGAACCAGGCATTTTGAGTTCTCCCGAACCATTGAACCGGTCGTTCCCACAGGCATGAATCTCAGAAGCTCCCAGAGATTGGCCATTTCATGAACCTATACAACCTAAAATCCTCAGACACTCAGCAACATTGAAATTGAAACTTTTAATAAGAATAAAAACCAACAGTAATACCGTAATAACCAAACTTCCTCAATTCACGTTGACAGCCCGAAGAGCTTCAAATACTTTTCCATTCTCCACTGTGGAAGCAGATTTGATTCCGTAAACGTGCTCGAAGAACTGGAACCACCGGACGTATTCCCAAGGATGGTCCATCCCGAATATGGAGAAGAGCTCAATGAGTAGCTGCAAGGCTTCCGTGAATTTGCCCTTCATGGTGATGAGC